>WAAE01010092.1:14560-34937 GCA_013400495.1 Nicator chloris
CCCCAATATTCTACATTTGCACCCCGTGATCACTTAGCTACTATTACTAACTATTATTTTTGTTCATTCTCGTGACTTGTCATTCATTTCCCAAGCTGAAAGCTCTGCCATGGCCCGAGATCCAGGACAGTGTCTGTGTGGGCTCTGTGCAGGGGGGTCCCTGAGCCCTGCCAGGACCTCAGACCCTCCAAGGCAGTCAGAGGAATGCTCTGGACTCCAACACTAAACCAGGGTTCTTTCCCATTAAAGCCGTTCCCCCTCATCCTGTCACTTCTCAAATGGGGCTGTGCTGGCCCACAGCTGGCTCACAGCTGGATTGGGGCTGCCCCAAACTCCTGGCAATCCATAATCCACTCCCACACCCCCAGGGGCCCACGAGCCAGGGGAAAGCCAGGCTGGGATGTCTCTGGGTTTTCAGGATCCCTGTCCCCAAAGGTGGCTTCCAGCAGCTGGAATTTGGGTTTGTAGGGACACTGATCCTGTCCCGGGTGGGTTGATGAGCACCAGATGAGCAGCAGGGAAGGAAATCCTTGATGAATTCTTCTAAACTGGAAGGACTCATTATTAAATGCAGTGTGCTCTTCCATCACCTGTTATTTTTATATTTTTTTTATACATTTTCTGCCCTCCTCCCTGGGCCATCCAAGCCTGCCACAAAGCAGAATTCAGGATTACCTGTGCAATGCTTTGCAAAGCCCTCAGGAAGGGTCAAGCAGGGCTGGAGATTGATTTTGTGTTTTCAAGCCTGGAGTGTGTGTCAGCAGCAAGGGATGGAACTTAATCCTGAATATTCTCCTGGCTGGCAAAGAGCAAAAGGAAAAATCAAAGGTGAGGACATGAGAGCTGTGTGATCTTGCAAGGCAGCTGTAAACTGCTCTTTTTTTCTTTAATTAAAAAGAAAAACCTTTCATAGCAGCCCAAAAGGAGGGGGAATGAGGTTTTTTTCTGTGTGAGTCACTCTCCCAGCAGAGGGAAATGCTGCAGCTTTTGTGGCTCGCTCCAGCAACCTGAGCTTAACTTTGTGTCCCATGAAGGCCCAGGTCAGGCTGGATTTCCCTTTGCAGCACACCCAGTTACTCAAAAAGTGGGGAAATTCCTAAACTGAGGTGAGAAAACAGAGTTATCTCCAAAAAAATTATCACTTTTTGGTACCTGAAATTTGGAGCTGCTGCACCTCAGCACCCGCGTCGGCTTAACCAAAATATTTCCAACCTCTAGGAAAGGATCCCACTTTTCCCCAGAGGAGATTGCCGTGGATGTGGCAGGAAAACTGAATTTTTTTGAGTCAGTGTAGCTGTCGTAGAATTTTACCAATGTTTTTGTGCATTTCTGTATTTCCAGCAGCTACCATTAATTAGAAGAAATGAAAGATCTTCGGGGCTGCGAATGATCTCGGAGAGAGACAAAACAAAGCCTGGGGAAAAGAGCAGGAATTTGTTGTTTTCCTTCTTTGTGGGGAGGTGGGAGCAGAGCAGAGCCCGGAGGTGCTGCTTTGGGAACCACAAAAACCCTGCTGGTTTTGTGGACCTGAGCAAGCATCGCCAATCACAACAACAGCTCAATTAATGCCCGTGTTAATGGCACCTGGAAGGGGATTTTGGAGTCATGTGGGGTGTGGGGCTGATATTTCTGGTTCTGACAGATTTCAGCCTGCTGGCAGCTGCTGACTTTCTCCCAGGGGAGAAATTCCTCCAGAAAGCTTCTTCTCCAAACAAATCCTGGCAAACAACTCTCATTTCTCCAAACAATCCTTCTCCAGGTGGAGTTTTGCTTTTCGGGTTCTCCAAACATTTCAGCTGTTTCTCTGGTTTAACCAATGGGATCAGAGAGGTGTCGTTCCTGTTCACCAACCGTGTTCAGTCTGTATCAGAACACCTCATAAAAAGGTGTAAGAATTAAACAATAAAGTTATTTCTATGCTCTTTGCCTTCTGGCATATTTGGAGTCTCTCATCTTTTCTCGTGTGCTGCAACGACAGCGGAGCAGAGGAGAGAGAGACACGGAAGCTTTTAAAAATGCATGAGGAGCCAGAGCTGCAGGAGCAGATTCTGCTGATGGGGAGGAAAAGCAGAGCCACCCGTTGGTGTCCTGCGAGCTGGGGCTGTGTCCTCACAGAGGATTTGTTACGTGATCCACAAATTGTTTCTCCGTCCCCGCACAGGCTCATTAATCATGCATTAGCCCTCGTTAAATTCCTTTAACTCAATCTTGTTCTGGGTGCTGCTGGTGCCCAGGACATCCTGCGGGAAATCTGCTTTGCCCTCTCCCTTAAATTAATTGGGTGATTGCCCCATCCAGGGTCATTAGGAGGGTGAAACACGATTTTCCTGCTCCCGAGCAGCAGGGAGGGTTTGGGTTGGGAGGTTCAAGGCTTGTGTAGGGGGAGGGACAGATCCTGATTCCTCCCACTCGCTGGTCTGGGAAATGTGGGATGCTGAACGTCCCAGCTGCAGCAAAATCCTGCAATCACACAAGTGCAGGAGTGGGTTTGGACAAAATCCTTTTTGTCTGGGCGTTTCCAGAAGGACCAGAGAGGTTTGGGGGATGAGATCCACAGATGCTCCCAGTCAGGACGAGCCACTTAACACAATTAAAGCAGGATTTGCAAAAGCAGCTCAATTATGGTATTTTTTTCCCCCCTGGAGAGGCACCAGACTGATTTATTTCCTTGCACCATGTGAAAAAGGAGAACATCACCCTCTCCAAATAATAATGAGGATCTGCAGTGCCTCAGTGTGGGAGGAATTCTCAGGCAGCTTTGCTGACCTTTGGGTAAAGGAGCTCCCGGGGTTTGATGTCACCACGACAGCCCCGGAGGGGATCTGGGGCAGGAACGTGGCTCTGGGAGTTCAGAACCCACGGGGTGGGACCAGGTGGTCTCAGCACCAGGGTTTTGGGATTCTGCAGGGATCCAGGGGCAGCCAAATTGGGCAGGTTTTGGTCCAATTTCACCTTTCTCTGTGCTGATGCAGCACTTTGCTCCTCCTGGTGGAATGAATTCCATCCACACTAAATTGGGAAGATGGATCAGGGATGGAAGGGATCCATTTCTCAGGTTTTAAGCAGAGGTTTCTCCTCCTGCTCTGCTCTCTTTGGGAATTTTTTGGGAGATCAGCTCTGGCACTCAGATCCCACAGTGGAGACCCAAAAATGTGGGGGGTGCTGATTGTCAGGGCTCTTCAAAACAGCTTGATTTAAAAGGGAAAAAACATTAATATTTGGTCATAATAATAATAGGATAAATATAATAATAATGGCTAAAAACCCATTCCTTTTTGTGATCACCCACATTTAATTCAATTTATTTATAATCCAGGATCATGTTGGATTCTCCTACGGAAAATGCAGGGAAATGTTGGATATTGGTGCAGATCTGAGTCTGAACTAGCCTGGAGTTTTTCAGAGGACTCGGTGTTGTGCTCTGGGTTAGGTTCCCATGGAACAAATGAGCCCCAAAATCCCAGCTCAGGAAAAATCTCGGCGGTGTTTTAAACAAAGTCTGGAACGTGGGAAAGGGAAGAGCACAAAAACTTCCACAATTCCTTCTCCTTGGACATCCCTCTGTTGTTTTCGTTCCTGCTGATGTGGTGATGAGGAGCTCTAGGGACAGAAAATCATTTGCAGAGTGGCTGTTCTCAGAATTTACCCAATTGATCCTCGGCAGAGCACAAATGAGGAGCCCTCAGCAATTCCATCTTGTTGTAATAAGAACAACGACCCAAGCACGCGTTTCACAACACCCCATTGTACCAAAAAATGGAATTTAGGAAGATGAACTCCCCAGCTGAGTCGGGCTGTGAGAGAGTAAAGCTTGGGAAGATGTCTCTGTTGTTACTTTTCAATCTCAGTAACGTCCTCACGCTTCGTGTTTCCCACCTGCTCATTCCAACAATTATTAATTTTGACTTACAGCCAATTAATTGCTAATTCCACTGGACTTTGTGGGGTTGCAGAAATGCTGTTAATTCCTGTTTCAGTGAATGCTGCAATTTACCTTTTCCTGGACAAAGGCTCATCAGTCTCAGTATTTAATCCTGTGAAATACTGATATGAAACACTCTGAGTAGTTATTCCAGCTCCTCCAGCCCTGGCAGCTGCTCCCCACGTTTTCCAGATGTTATTTTGGGGTTTGTTGCTCCAGTAAGTTCAGAACTCAGAAAGCTTCAGGTGGATTTGAACAGAAATTTCATTTCAAAGTGGGATTTATGAAAATTCACTTTCCGTCACCCGAGTCTCAAAACACGTCACTCACTGAAATTTGACTTTTAAAACACCAAACAGCATTGTTTGGGGAGAGTGTTTTGGAGAGGGGAGGCTTTGAAGGAAATGTTTTTCTTGTTGTCTGAAAGGAAAACACAAGCAGAAAGCCACGGGGTGTTTTTTTGCTGGAAAAAAGGATTTGCTTGGTTATCTGAAAGAAAAACACAAGAAGAAAGTGGGTTTGAGGCACTCCAAGATCAGAAAGGCCCAAAATTTCTTATCCAGGCTGCATTATTTTTCCATTTCATTGGGATTTGGCTTGTTTGAGGTCACAGGGCTGCTGAAGTTGGGAGTGTTGGGAGCGTCCTGAGGACTCGGGGTCAGGATTGTTTTGTAACCCTAAAAAGGGGCTTTGGGAGCAGCCAGAAGTGCTGGGTTTGTCCATCCCTGCAGGCTCAGCCGGGTAAGGATGGAGGAACATTCCGCTACCCTAATTAGCTCCTGGATTAATGAGGTTTCCCAGAGAAGCTGTGGCTGCCCCTGGATCCCTGGAAGTGTCCAAGGCCGGGTTGGAGCACCCTGGGACAGTGGGACGTGTCCCTGACCAGGGCAGGGGTGGAAAAAGATGATTTTCAGCTCCTTCCCAACAGAAACCACTCCATGTTTCTATGAATCCTCATTTCCTTTCGAAACCTGCTCTGCTGCTTTGGTTCCAGAGGAAAAGCTGCTTTTAGCCTCGACATTTGGGGGCAATGCCATAAAGCCCCAGCCCCTGGGGACTGTTCCCTGCACCAGCTCCAGCCCAGGGCCAGGAATTTCTGCCTCTCTCCAGGCCTCACTCTGGTGCCTGTGCCCAGGATGAAATGAAATCCTGGTGCACTCCACAGGGAGGGGATTATTTGGGTCAAGATGTCACAGCTGAGGCAGAACTGAGGCAGCCCCGAGGTTTTTCCACCAGACTCTGCTTGGGGTTTTTTGTTTTGATCAAAAGGAGTTCTCCAATGGAGAAGCAATCTTTGGGGAAGCTGATTAAAGCACAGGACTTTTTACAGCTGGCAGGGATGAGGTTGGGGCTGCTTTTGGCTGCCTTTGATTTCCCATCCCACGGGATCCCATGCCCACTCAGGGCTGAGCAATCCTGGCCCTGCTGCTGCTGCTGCTGGTGGGAAATGCTTCCCATCCTTTGCTTTATCCTCTTTTTTCCCTTCAGAGGGGCCATGGCAAAGGTTTTTCCAAGTGCATTGTGGGGACAAATCCAATCCTGGGCGGTTTTTCCCCTTTCTCTGCTCAGACAAGGGGGTCCCTGGGGGTGGGAGCAAATCCAGTGCTGATCCTCCTCCTCCTCCTCCTCCTCCTGAGCTGGGAACAGCAAAATGTCTTTGCCACAATAATTCCTGATCTCCCAAACCCACAGGACTCGTTCCTTGGATGTGAAGTGTGGGAGAAAACAACACCAGACTTGTGGTTTTTTCTAATAACTTCATTTTTTGCTGCTTTTTAGATGAATTAAAAAAGATATAAAACTATTTTCCGCCCTCCATTGTGTTGGTGGGTGGTATTTTGGGACGGAGCCCTGGAAGATGATCCCTCTCCCGTCCCACACCCTGCACACCTCGGTGCTGTAATTACAGGTACAGGACAGTCCTTGTTATCAATCAAACACCCCCAGATCCTCTCACTTGGTATGTCAGCAGAGATTTCCAAGCTTTTCCAGGTGGAAACAAAGCCAGAGGTTTCCTGGACTCCCCGTCCTTCCCCGTGGTTTCCACGACAAAGAGTTTGTGTTTCTCCTGGGAGAAATGTCCCCAAAAATGACATTATTTTGTCCCAATCAGGCGCTTCTTCTTCCAGCTGCAGTGCACAGGCCTCTAATTAAACACCATCCTCTTAATCAAAGCTTTGGAGATGTCACCTTGTGGAGCTTGATTGGATTTCACTCTGCTGAGGACGGGATCAATTTTTCTCCTGGTTGTTGGCTGAGAGGGTTTTTATTAATAACACAAATGGAAATTGCTCTTGGAAGAGCTCCTCCTCGGGTGGATCTGGCTGCTCTTGCCAGCTCCGTGCTCTTGGCTCTGCAGCTGATTTGCTGATGGCTTTGGCACGTTCTGGGCTCGGTTTTCCCTCCGTCACTTTCCTGTGCCAGTTCCTGCCCCGTGGAACGCCAGCAGCTCTTCCCTAAACTCAGAATCGTGGGAACATGGGGTGGGTTGGGAGGGACCTTAAATTGTCCAGTGCCACCCCTGCCCTGGGCAGGGACACCTCCCAGTGTCCCAGGGTGCTCCAGCCCGGCCTTGGGCACTGCCAGGGGTCCTGGGGCAGCCACAGCTGCTCTGGGAATTCCATCCCAACACCCTCAGAGGGAGGAATTTCTCCCAAATATCCAAGCTAAACCTCCCTGCCATTGTAGGGCATGAAAAAAAGGATGAAAGATTCCAAATATTTCAGAAGGCAAATAGCATAGAAAAAACTTTATTGTCTAATTCTTACACCTTTTTATAAGGTGTTCTGATACAGACTGAACGTGGTTGGTGAACAGGAACGACACCTCTCTGATCCCATTGGTTAAACCAGAGAAACAGCTGAAATGTTTTGAGAACTAGAAAAGCAAAACAGCACCTGGAGAAAGATTGTTTGGAGAAAGGAGAGTTGTTTGCCAGGATTGTTTTGAGAAGAAGCTTTCTTGAGGAATTTCTCCCTTGGGAGAATGTTAGCAGCTGCTAACAGGCTAAAATCTCTCAGACCCAGAAATATCAGCCCCACACCTCCCCTCCTTCAGTTTTAAAGCCCTTCCCTCTTGTCCTATCAGCAGGGAATGGCTTTAGACCCAAAGAGACACAGTTTAGCTGGAATACTGGGAATTTGCCCTTGCACAAAGCCCCTCTCCAGCCTCCTTTATGTCCAGCAGCTTTTCCTAGGCCCCCATCCCCACAGATCCCACCTGACAACCAGCGCTGTGTGTGCTCACCTGTCGCAATAGGACACGAAATGAAGACTCGGACTCTGTCTGATTTCTGAGAGCTAAAATCTGTTTATTTCAGCTTCTGACTCTTTTATATCGTATGCTAAACAAGCCCAGTGATTGGTAGGCAAAGTTAACACCTCTCCAATCACATTGGTCAAGGCAGATGTCCATCAAAGATCTCCTCCTCTAAGAAGGAATGCAAACATAGATAAAACCAACATAAACAAGTCTCTTATTTACAGCAAAATCCACGGGAAAAGAATTTCTAAGAATAAACATCAGAAGGCTAAAAAAATCAAGGCAACACACAGCTCCATCCTGGCGGGGCTGCTTGACTTCAGAGCTCCTTTTCCACCAGCCCAAGGTGAGGGGAGATGGAAATTGTAGGGATGTGAGAACTGTGCCTGGGTCCTGGAGAGTGCCCGGAGTCCCTGAGCCCCAGACACGCTGGTACAACACATATCCACTGACTGAGGGGAGGGCTGGGCTGCTCCTCTGAAGATCCCAAAGCTGTCTATCCAGGAATACAGGCAGGAGTAGCAAAGGGCTCCAGGGATGAGGAATAGTGTGGGCGCTAAAAGCTCAGTGGAAGGGAAAAACTCTCCCGTATCAGGGCAGCAGTAAGGCCTGTGAGAGAGAGAAGTTTTCCCAAAACATTGGTCTGTGAAGGATTTAAACAACCTTTTGTACCTGGTGTTTTGCTCCACACTTGTTTACAAGATGTTTGCAAGGAGGTGTTGTTCTGAGTGTCCAATCACGTCTCTTTTCTTGTAACTGCCTATAAAAGAGTGTGTTTGTCTGATAAAGACAGAGATTTTGCCTTCTGAGTCTGGAGACTCCGTGTTGCCTTCCCTGCCATCCCGAATCCTGTAACGACAGAACAGGGGTTCAGGGACACAGCAGCCTCGAATAAAATCCAGGGACGAGAGCAAGGAGGGGTCCGAGGGCACAGGGTTATAAACGAGACAACTTGTGTGGGTCTGAGGTTCAGGGTGCGATAGGGGTGGGAAAAATGGTGCAGAGGGGTGGCCGGGAACCAGGGGAACTCATAGGATCACAGGGGTGGGGCAGTGTGGCAGAATTAACCCAATGGGGTTCAAGGGAAGGGAGAACATTCCAGGAGGATTGCAGATATGGTGGGCGGGGCTGAACAGGGTGACACCAACTTAGCAAACCAATGAAACAACGAAACCTAAGAAAAATTAACACGTGGCTGCAAAGCCCCGTGGGAGGGAGGTTTTCTGAAGGATCTTTCCCCATTTGTCTCGGTCCCTTTGAGGTTGTTGAGGCCCAGCTCCCTCAGGGATGAGCCCCTGGGCCTGCCCAGGAATGTGCCCCAAGCCCAAACCTGGCGGCTGAGGAGCAGCGGGGTCTCCCCGGGTGAGTGCGGGCAGCTGCCCTGCACTAAGTGGCTCTGACACATTGCGTGACTGCCTCTTCCTGCAGCTCCCACTCCTCACTGCCCTGAAATATTGATGTTCCTCAGCAGCAGCCGGCGCTGGCGCGGGGTGGGGTGAGGCTGCTGGGGTGGAAAACGCAGCTCTGCAGCGAGTCCGCGCGCGGGTGCTCCACAGGGACACCTGGGGGGTCTGGGGGATGGATTATTGATGGCCCAGGTGCTGCTCCCACATCCCCACATTAACACAGCCCCTTCCCAGCCCTGGGGAGCTCTGTGAGGGTTGTGTGGGGTAAATCCGTCCTGTTAGCTCTTCTGGGGACGGGAGGGAGCTTTTCTCTTACTCTCTGTAGCCAAGCAGCTTTTGGTTGTGGCTGGGGGATGCGTGAGGATTGACACGGGTGGTGTGCTCAGGATGCAGGCTTGGAGCAGTCTGGGGCGTGGAAGGTGTCCCTGCCCATGGGAGTGGAGCATTTTGAGCTCCCACCCACCCAAACCTGTCCTGTCCCTCTGGAGTTTGGCACCAGGACCTTCCCGTGCAGCTCTGGCTGTGCCAGGGACAGGATCTGCGAAATTAAAGGAGAAATGGAGCAGGTTCAGACGTCCTCTGGCTGGAACCTGGGGACAAAGTCGTTGCAGGAGCTCAGGCGTTGGGAACTGGGGGCACTGCAGAAAAATTTCGGGGTGCTGCAGAAAAAATTGGGGGCACTGCTGAAAAATTGGGGATACTGCAGGAAAATTGATATACTGCACAAAAATTGGGGATCACTGCAGAAAAACTGGTGGCACTGCAGAAAAATCTGTGGCGCTACAGAAAAATTTGGGGGCACTGCACAAAAGCTGGGGGTGCTGCAGAACATTTGGGGGCACTGCAGAAAGGTTTGGGGCACTGCGAACAAATTGGGGGTCACTGCAGAAAATTTGGGGGTACTGCACAAAAATTGGAGGTGCTGCAGAAAATTTGGGGGCGCTGCAGAAAATTTGGGGGCACTGCAGAAAAATTGGGGTGGGGGCAGTGCAGAAAAATTTGGGGCATGGCACAAAAATTTGGGGGCACTGCACAAAAACGGGAGGCACTGCAGAAAACCTGGGGGTGCTGCAGAAAAACTTGGGGGTCACTGCAGAAAGGTTTGGGGGCAGAAAAATTTGAGGGCGCTGCAGAAAAAGAGGTTACCTGGGGCTGGTCCCTCTAACCCCATGGTGGCAGAGCTGGGATTTCTCTGATAAATCTCATTATTTCTCACTCAGCAGCAGGAAATTCCAGCCGGTTACATCAGGAATTTGTTAATTGGCTCGGTGATGGGGAAGGCTCCTCAGTGGGGAAAGGCAGTGAGCTCCCCAAATCAGAGAGCAGGCAGGTTTAATTATCTCCTGGAGCCATTTCCTTCTGCTAAAGCAAATGTCAGCTATTGATGAACGTTTTGCTGATGATCTGATCACTGGGAAAGAAAAAAACCTCTCCGATGTCTCTGTATCGATCCAATTAGCGTGAGGAAGGGAAAGTTGTGGATGCTGCCATAAATTAACTGATTTATTTGTGATTTGGTTTTCGGGGTGCTGAGCATGGCTTTAGAGATCTGCTCCAAAGGCCAGCATTTGATCCTCCACTGATATTTTCATCCAGGAATGAGAATAAATCTATTTTTCCACTGAGGGTCAGTATTTTTGCTGATGAAATCTTCCATTTCAGTCAGACACGGGCACGAAATCGGAGGATGCAAAAACCTGATTATGGCAGGAAACTCTGACAGCAGCCACAAGACATTAAAAAAAAAATAGATCTTCATCTCCCAGTTTATTCCAGGAGGAAGAAATTGTAGCTTTTTTAATTATTTTTTTTAGTTCTGCTCCGATGTGGAGCTCTGCACAAGCATTTCTGAACCCACCTGGCCGCAGTTACTGAAATACCAATGTTCAGCTGGGCTTTTCCATCTCTTTACCCCAGCTGAGGGCTCCAAAACAAACCATCATGAAACAAAATAAACCAAAACAAACGCCATCAATCCGACTGAAACGCTAAAATGACAAGAAATTCCATGGGGGGGATCCAAAGCAGGAATTCCTGGAGCAGCTCAGAGGCACAGGGAGCAAAGGGCTGGGTCCAAACTCCCCCTGGATGGTTCAGCTGTGGCTGGAATTCAGCAAACTGCAGGCTTTTGGGTCAAACTGGATTTTAAAGGGGAAGAAATATCGAGGTTTGATCTGCTTTTGTTCTCCTCTCTTTGGGATTTTTTGGGAGATCAGCTCGGGCACTCAGATCCCACAGAGGAGACCCAAAAATGTGGGGGGTGCTGATTGTCAGGGCTCTTCAAAACAGCTTGATTTAAAAGGGAAAAAACATTAATATTTGGTCATAATAATAATAATAGGATAAATATAATAATAATGGCTAAAAACCCATTCCTTTTTGTGATCACCCACATTTCATTTGATTGATTTACACTCCAGGATCATGTTGGATTCTCCTACAAAAAATGCAGGGAAATGTGGGATATTGGTGCAGATCTGAGTTTGCATTAGCCTGGAATTTTTCAGAGCAATCTGCAGGAAATTAACTGAACTTGTAGTGCTTCAATCCTGTTTTTATCTGTCTCATGCTCCATTTCCCCTCTGTTTTCTGGGCATAACAACACCTTCTCCTCCACCTGGCTGTTGTTGGACACCAGACCCTGAGTGCAGTCCTTGCGCTCTCCTGTCCATTATTCTGCAAAAAAGCATTTTATTCCCTGGCTGAGGGCTTTGGGGCAGATCTTCCTGCTTCCAATCCATCTTTCACAGCCTTTTAGGAGCCTCTCTGGGCTGCCCTGACCCTCACCTCTCAAAAAGCCATTAACAGCATCCCCAGCTGGCCACAGAGCAGGGGCTGCAAGCTCAGGGCTCATTTCTACCCCTCCCAAGCCCCACTGGGGACATCTTTATCTAAAATAAACCCCCAAAAAGCGGGTATTTCCAAATGGAAATCATGATTTTGCATCTTAGCATCGTTTTTGTCTTCTTCTCTCCTCAGATTTTGGGTTGTTTCTGGTCTCAAATGTGGTGGCATCCCACAGGTTGCTCCTGCAGCTCCTTGGGATGATGTTTACCCACGGAAATTGCAAACCTCCAGGCTTTAACAATGCACAGGATTTGTTGCTCTGCAAGCCCTGCTGTAATTATGATAATAAATAGCTGTTGCAGATAAAGCACATCCTGGAAATAAATAGGAATTTTCGCTGCAATTTCATTTTGGCTGGGAAAAGAAACACAACGAAAGGCCAGGGATGTCTTTATCCCTTGGTTTATTTGAGGCTCACGAATAAACAAAGCCTTTTTTTTTTTTTCCTTCAGTTGCACGAAAATTGGAGACACAAATCTTGCCTTTTAACAACTTCGGTGTCACTTTGCCCCAGGAACCTCCACTCCCATGTAAAAGGCACAGCAGAGATGAGACAACGTTAATCCTTATTTCTTCCATGTGTGGGCTCCCAGCTGTGGGCGAAGCACAGCAGCTGGACTTAATTGGCGTCGTGCAATTTAAGTGCCAATTAACACTTTCACTTCATCTGGTTAAAATAGTCAGGCGTGGTCTGAGCCCTGCTGATCCACATGAACTTCTGCTTTATTCTGATTTAAAGAGGGCTTTGCCCTGTGGGCTGCACTCCACGGTGAGGAATGATGTGTTCATAACCCATCAGCCCCTCAGGAGCCACCCTCAAAAACGCAGAATTCCTTTGGGTCCAGCGAGGTTTCAAAGGGATCCCTGGATCCCCACAATTCCTGTGTTTAAGGGCAGCCTTTTGTCTCCCGGTGGATCAGTTTCTCCTCGGATCTCCGCACACAAAGCCCCATGGAGCCATCAGAGGTTTCAGAGCAGCAGGGACAGGTTTTTCTGGAAGTGCTGTGAAAAACGAGGTTCACTTTTTTGTCCTGGGTTAGGGCAAATTTGGGAGGAAATCGCCGAATGGGATCCTCTGGGAAGCAAACCCCAAACGGGGTCCCTGTGCCCTGGCAATTTTTGGGTTTATTAATCTCTAAATTAACAAGGGAAGGCACCTGTAGAGCAAAGGGAAAAGAGGGGAAAGAGGAAAATCAGACACTTTTCTCCCACAGTTGTCCCACGTGCAGATATTGAATTATTCTACTTAACAAACTAATTTCTGTAACGAAAACCGTAATCATCATCCTTCAGCAGCCTGTGAGGTTGCTTGCTGACACACTGGGCATCCCTTAGTCTGCCACTGCTTTAATCCATACTCAGATGATGACAAAGGAGACACAACCCAGAGCTCTTTGCCTGCCTTTTATTGGGATCATTTCCCTCAGATAACCATTTACTCCTCACTTCCTGAGTTGTTTTTTTTGGTTTTTTTTTTTTTCCCTAATTCTTTTGTGCTGTCTGTTCAGAGGAGAAATGTGAGTTTGAATCCTGGCCCCAGGCACAGATGGAAATCGTGGAATAGGAACCACCCCAGCCAGAAATCCCCATCCTGGCCCCAGGGGAATGACCCAGACAGGCTCAAACTCCCCTCGTGCACCCAAAACCTGCTCCAGCTCTGCAGCCCTGCAGGCACTGGAGGTAATTTGGGCTGTAATCGCATTAAATGCACATTTCCTTCCTGCCTGTTCCTGCTGGGAGCGGGAGGAGTGCTGGCCCTGGCCGTAAAACACCAATTTTTATTTGGCCACCACGAGAGATGGAGCAGGGTGCTGAGTCAGGGAAGGCTGGGAGGTGTGAAGTTCTCCTTTGCTGCTGCCGTGAGGGTTTCATTTCTGTATCTGTTACTGCCATTTGTTCTCTGGTTATTGCAGGGAGGAAACGATCAGATGATTTATCACTCAGGTAAACGTCAGCTTCAGAGGTTGGGAGTTTTCAGAGGAGTGAGAAATCAGCCGTGGCGAAAAGCAGAGCAGTTTCCTTGTTACAAAGCCATGTGTGACATTCCCATCCAACGGGAAGCTGCCACCGAGTTTATTTGGTTTTTGTAACCTTTGCTGAGTCCTGCTGCAATTTGTTAAATTTTATCTGATACTTTTCCATCTACTCTACACACATTTGCTTCTAACATCTCGACCCTGAACTTGCTCCATAAAATCACAGCACCGCACCCTAAAACTCTTCACTGTCTTACCCAGCACAGCTTCCCACTCACTCTTGCACCTATAGGAACAAAAGTTTATGATTTTTCTGCTTCATGTCCGTGTACCTTTATTATTCCATCAAGCCAAGCTTCTCCCAAGGCTGCAAATCAAACCCTTCAGCATCTGTGGAAGTTTCTGTCTTCTCATTTCCTACAGCTCGTGACTTTGGTTTATCCAGCACAAACAGAACACTCCTGGGTTTATTAAAGGGTGGTTTACAGTAAAACACTAAGGGTAAGCTGCCAAAGGTAATTAAACCTCTCCTCCTCCTCCCGTTCCTCTCCTTGAAGATCAACTTCAGCTACAGAATTCTTATCTTAAGTGAACAACTGATAAGAGAAGTTAAAGGGCTCAGCAGCACCACGTGTTAAGGAGCTGGACCCCAGCTCCCACCCCTCTTTGCCTCTTTGCTAAATCTCTGTCTCTCAGCTGAACCAACCCACTCAGGATATCAGTCACAGCTGAGGCTGGAAATCCCTGCTGGACAGAAGAAGTGATGGTAACAAAATTTGAAAAACCCAAACAAAACAACCACAAAAAACCCCAATGGAACAAAAAACCCTGAGCCACCTGCTACAAACCCCACACCTTTATGCAAGGGAATGGTTTTCTCACATTTGGCTGTTTCGTTCCTTTGTAGGATTATCAAAGCTTCTGGTGCTGATGTGTGGGGTGGTTTCCCCACTCATCTGCCACAGAGACGGGGCTGTGCGTCCTCAGAGGGGCTGCAATCCCTCAGCAGGCTGCTAAAAATCAACTAGAATTCCCAAAATCCAACTAGAACTCCCAAAATTCAACAAGAATACCCAAAAATCAACTAGAATAGCCAAAATTCAACTAGAATTCCCAAAAAATTCAACTAGAATTCCCAAAAATCAACTAGGATTCCCAAAAAATTCAACTAGAATTCCCAAAAATCAACTAGAATACCCAAAATTCAACTAGAATTCCCCAAAATTCAACTAGAATTCCCCAAAAATCAACTAGAATTCCCAAAAATCAACTAGAATTCCCAAAAATCAACTAGAACTCCCCAAAAATCAACTAGAATTCCCAAAAACTCAACTAGAATTCCCAAAAATCAACTGGAATTCCCAAAGCAGAGCTGTTGGAGCCCCGGGGTGCCGGGGTGTCGGATAATCCCTTTTCCTGACCCAGAGATGGCACAACAAGAGGCATTTTAAAGACTTTTATTCCATTTTCAGTCTCATGAGAAGGGTGAGACGGTGCAGGTGTTCCAATTCATGATGTCACAATCAGAAACCAAACCATTTCCTAATTCCAATCCATTATAGGCGTTTTTTGGCCTGTCAGCTTTTGCCACACAATGCTGCCAATGCCTTAAAGCCAATCATTTCGAATTCCCCCTCGTGGGTCCTGCCCCAATGCATCTTCCACAGTTCTATTTCTCCAGAATATCTGCTCCATGTGCAGGGCCATCCTTTGAAACTCGTTTCCAGTTCCATTTCTCTCCCAGCCATGCCTGTCCTATCCCGTGGCCTCTCTAAGCCAGCACATTTCATCTCAGAATTCCCACACAGGTGTCCAAGGCTGTGTGAGCCTTCTTCAGGCTTTGAGAATCCCCCACAAACCCATTTCCCACACCAGGTTTGCTCCTCTCGGCCAGCCCTGAGCAGGGACAGGAGCAAATCTGAAGGATGGCTCATCCCCGTGGTGGAACTGCTGAAGGATCAGCCCCACAGCCCGCAGGGCTTGTAATTAATCCTATAAATCACTTTATTCCCGGGGAACAAAGCCAGGGTGGGGACTAAAGCCAGAGCTCTGCCGTTTTCCCGGGGAGGAGTGGCCGTGGTTTGTTCTGGGACACAAACACCGGAGGGAATGTCACCTGCGAGCTGCAGCATCACGGTTTGGACTCAGAGTTCAGGTCCTGCTGCTCCTTTCCCTCCGGCCTGCCTGACCTTGGCGAGCAGGCAGCTGGGGCTCCAGGCAGTGCTTACCCAGGAAAATGGGAATTTCTCTGCTGCCACATCCACGGCAGAGCCCCAGAAAATCCCCGAGCCCTTCATTAGCGTGAGAGGCTGCAGGGAGGAGCCTGCCCTTAATTAGCTCCGTTGTTCCGTGCCTGAGATGGTTTGGAGGGGAGAAAGGAGCAGAAAGCAGGAATTAACGGGAAAAGGCACAGAAACCAACCCTGATCCCCAAGGCAGGGCAGGCAGAACCGCTGGGGTGGAGCTTTTCCAAGGCTCCACGCTGAGGTGTGAAAAGGGAAAAAAAAATATAAAGGAAACACCTTTAACGACCCCCCAGAACCGTGGAGTGAGAAATCAGTTCGAGTGACAGGATAACCTCGAGGTGTACAATAAAGCAGTGGGTGAAATCAAGGCCTGGGGGAGCTCTGCTGGCTCTGCTTTGTGGAGCCAGAGGGGTTTTGTGCTCGCTGCAGCTCAGAGATGCTGCTGGGGTGATGCAGCAGCTCCAGAGCACGGGCAGGACAACCCAGGCTGCAGCTCCTCCTCTGCTCTTGGTGCCCTCACATGAGGCATTTAAAAATAATGACAATAATAATAATAATTTGGTGGTTATTGCAATGAATGCAGCGGAAAGAATCAGTCCCAGAGGCAGTGATCGGTTTTAGTGACATTTTAGTGACATAAATTAGGTTATTTACAACGTCTGGATGTCCAGAGCCTGGTGGAGCTGAAGGGGAGGTGGATTTAGAGGGGATTTTGGAAGAAAATCCTGTGGTGCCTCTGCAGCCACAGCCTTGGGGCACTGAGCCCATCCCTTGGAAGCACAGGGAGGGTTAAAATTCCTGCTGGAAGCGCAAAACTTAGCCAGACTTCAGTACCCTGAGCCTGGGGATCTTGCACTGCTTTGTTTTCCCTCCTTTAAATCTGGGAGGGGGAAGCTGAATGTCCCTTTTTTTCCCCCGGGCTGGGCTGAGCTGGGAGAGGCTCTGGAGAAGGAGGATCCTGCAGGGCTGGGGCTGTTCCTGAGCCCCTCATCCCCAGGGAGGCTGCAGCCAGCCCAGTTCCCACTCCAGGCAGGGCTGGGGCTGTTCCTCATCCCCAGGGATGCTGCAGCCAGCCCGGTTCCCACCCCAGGCAGGGCTGGGGCTGTTCCTGAGCCCCAGGGATGCTGCAGCCAGCCCAGTTCTCACTCCAGACAGGGCTGGGGCTGTTTCTTATCCCCAGGGATGCTGCAGCCAGCCCAGTTCTCACCCCAGGCAGGGCTGGGGCTGTTCCTGAGCCCCTCATCCCCAGGGATGCTGCAGCCAGCCCGGTTCCCACCCCAGGCAGGGCTGGGGCTGTTCCTCATCCCCAGGGATGCTGCAGCCAGCCCAGTTCCCACCCCAGGCAGGGCTGGGGCTCCCGCAGGGATTTCCCCCAAAGCCCGGGGCAGATCAGTGGCTGCAGCACCTGCAGCCGCCCCGGGGAGTGGCTCGGGTGTGCAAGGACAAAACTCCTGCAGAGCTGCAGGAATTCCAACCCGGGCGGGGCTGCTTTGAGGAGAAACCTCGGAGTTTCTTGTCGATTCTGCGGTTGCTGCGCCGGGGCTCGGGGTTTGGTGCTGCTGCCACATTCTGAGGGGATGCTGAGGGCGAAACCCCAAAATAAAAGCGGGTTTCTCCCGCAGGCTCGGCTCCGGCGGGGCCCCTGAGCAGCAGAAATCCTTCCGTGCACATTCCAGTGAAATTTTACCCACGCAGAGCACTTTTCTTGCTGATCCCCGCTGCTGTTTCTCGCGTTATTTTTAAACCTTCCCGGCGTCGCGGCAGCCAGGGAGAAGCTGCCTTAATTACTGCAGATAAAATAAATCAGGGGAATCTGATTGTGGATGCAGGGAGGCGAGGCCGAGCCCGGCTCCGGCTCCCTGAGTCATCCTGCCCATGACGGCCCTCGGTCTCGAACGGGGATGGATGCTCAGGGTTTTGGGGAGGCACTGCAGCCTTTGGGATGCTTGTGCATCCTCAGGGCTGCAGGATCCAGACAGATGATGCCAGCCTCTCCTGCACGAGAGCTGCCAAAAGGAGGAGACGTGGAAAGACTCCCGGGCTGGTTTTAAGCCTGGTTTTAAGCCTGGTTTTACTTTGTGGTGAGACTCTCTCCATCCATCACGTGTGTGCATCTTTAGAAATCCCATTTGTGAAACGCAGCTGTCGTTAGGAGATCTGTCAGCCAAAAAGGTGATTTTGGCTAATTTGGGTGGGCAAATCGATTTGTGAGCCTGCAGCAGTGCAGTTTGTACTTCTTGGACCCGAGTTTGGGGAGCTCTGACTGCAGCAGGGGGTTCAGGGATAAGGGAATCTGTGTTCATTCCCAGTCCTGGCGCTTGGGGAGGTCACCTTCTTTCTGATTACTTCACTTTTTTTTTGCTCTTTCCCTGTCCCTGAGATGTAATAAAACCCCCTGGAGAGCCAGCAGTGGTCCTAAACCATGCCCTTGAGTGCTGGCACTTGTCCTGGCCCCAGCATGGAGAGGTTTCCTGAGCTCTTGAATAATTCAGTGTGTTCTGGGACCAGGGTTGGGTTCACAGAGCTGTGGGTGTTTCAGGGGATCAGCCAACAGGGGGGATGATAAATCAGCTGGAAAAACCTTGAGGTTTTTATCCAACTGAAGTTTGGGACCAGGAAAAGCAAGGGAGGGTGGGAAACACAGAGGTTGGAGGCAGCTCTTTGTGTCAGGGTCAGAACCAGCTCAGCTTTATTCCGTGCTGGAGCTGGGGGAGCTCCTGCTGCTCCTGGGGGCAGCGAGTTCCAGGAGCCTCCTGCTCTGGGCAACAGCAAATGCCAGCCTGGCCATGGCTGGCTGCCATGGAATCACAGAATTCAGGTGGGAAAAGCCCTCCCAGACCATGGAGCCCAGCCTGTGCCCAGTCCCCACCTTGTCACTGAGTGTCACATCCAGGTCCTCCTTGGGCACCTCCAGGGATGGGCACTCCAAACCTCCCTGGGCAGTCCCAAGGCCTGAGCACCCTTTCCATGGGGAAATTCCTGCTGCTGTCCACCCTGAGCCTCCCCTGGCCCAGCCTGAGGCCGTTCCCTCTCCTCCTGTCCCTGTTCCCTGGGATGAGATCCCAAATCCATCCTGGATGGCCTCCGTCCTGGCTGTCCCCTCCTGTCAGGGAGTTGTGCAGAGCCACAAGGTCCCCCCTGAGCCTCCTTTTCTCCAGGCTGAGCCCCTTTCCAGCTCCCTCAGCCCCTCCTGGTGCTCCAGCCCCTTCCCCAGCTCCCTTCCCTTTCCTGGATTCCCTCCAGCCCCTCCATGTCCCTCCTGAATCCAATCTGTAACATCTACAGCTTCTCCTTGCACAGCCACACGTGGTTGTCTTCTTGCCTGCTCCTATTTTTTAATTTATTTTATTTTTTTTCACTGGTTTGTAAGTGTAAATTGTCACCAAGTGTTTTTAATTTTGTTTTCCTCTTTAGTTGTTTTATTTTTTTTCGTTTTCTCCCCTCTCTCCCGTGGCTCACAGGAAGTTTCCTCCCATCTGTTCCCTCCGTATGTTTTGGATGGCAATTTGCACGCTGGGTTGGAACGTGGGGATGGTTGGGATGTGGCATTGAAATGTGAAAAAAAACAACAAAAAACAACCAACAAAAAACATTTCTCTTGGCCAAGTGGGGTTTAGATGCACCAAAAAAAAAAAAAAAATGGGGAAGGAAAGAAGCAAGCTTGGTGTTTTTCATGTGTCTGCCTGGTTTTTTCACACACTCATGATGGAATGGGTTGGGTTGGAAGGGATTTAAATCCCACCCAGTGTCCCCCCTGCCATGGGCAGGGACACCTCCCCTGCCCCAGGGTGCCCCAACCTGGCCTTGGGCACTGCCAGGGATCCAGGGGCAGCCACAGCTGCTCTGGGAATTCCATCCCAGCCAGGAATTCCTTCCCAAATCCCATCCATCCCTGCCCTCTGGCAGTGGGAAGCCATTCCCTGTGTCCTGTCCCTCCTGCCCAGCAAATTGCCAGTGTCCAGGGCTGTTCCTGCAGCACCTGCAGAGGGAAGGGAAATAAAATCATGGAACGGTTTGGGTGGGAAGGGATTTAAATCCCACCCAGTGTCACCCCTGCCATGGGCAGGGACACCTCCCCTGTCCCAGGGTGCTCCAGCCTGGCCTTGGGCACTGCCAGGGATCCAGGGGCAGCCACAGCTGCTCTGGGAATTCCATCCCAGCCAGGAATCCCTTCCCAGTATCCCACCCCAACCTCCCTTCACCAGCCCTGTGAGGACACCCAGGCACTGCACACAACCCCTTCCAGCCGCATCAGCTGCAGAAATCACCACGCTGGGGTTCTGAAAAGCCTCGCTGGGGGCAGGGGCTGCAGGAGGAGCTGCAGAGGAGGAGCTGCAGAGGAGGAGCTGCAGCCTGCTTCATTCCGGCCACGTTCTGCACCTGCTGCAGCCCTGCAGCAGCAGCTGCAGCGTTCCTTCTGCAGTGGAGCAAGCAAAGCCTCAGTCCCCACCCTGCTCCTGCCCGGCTCCGCTGTGCAGCTTTTCCTGCCACTTGGAACAAAGATTTCAGTGCTGCCATTCCCTCTCTCAATCCCCCCCGACCCCAGCTCAGCCTGGGCCCCTTTCTTTGCCCACTTTTTGTTTCCTGCAGCCAAACTCCAGCGTGAGTTCCCACGTGCTGAAGCACCCCGTGGGGGTAGGATGGAGCAGGAACACAGAGGTTCTGGATTTATAGATGATGCTATTTTTAGTTTTAGATTATTCTCTATTTTCTCTGTTCT
>WAAE01010093.1:0-22313 GCA_013400495.1 Nicator chloris
AAAAATCACTTTGTATTGGGAAGCTTAATTTTGGGTTTAATCATCTCTCTGAATTTGGTTTGATGTGCATGTGAGTGCCAGTACAAGAGTGGGAACAGGTAACTCTGGCAGCCCCAGCTCAGGCTTTGCTTATAAAATCCATTGAGTTGATTGATGAGATGCAGATGTTGCAACTAATCCCAGCTGCAAATTTCATAGCCTTTCTTACTCTGATTCTGGTGGATGTTGCACACTGCAGTTCCATTCAGGTTGCTCAAGATGCAGAAAACTGATGCCTTGCATGGAATGAGTTAATTTCCTATAAATTACACTGGCTCACAGGTGCTTGTGCCCCTGTGGGTGCACATGGAGAGGAGTGGAACCCCTTTTTGTAATGCTGACATTCTAATTTTGACTCGCTGCATCTAATGAGATCTTTCTACATTGACATAAATTATAAAACTGTATCCTGGGAGTCATTTTCTCTACTTCCAGCCTTGTCATAATTTCTAAGAGAAGATCACTTTTTCACAGAAGCTGCTGTTTCTCTGTGGTTAATTGTAGTTCCCCCTGTATTATTCTGACTTGATAATTAAATAGCTTTGTTTGTATTTTTTGAACCTTTAAAAGAGAATTGCTTATTCCTTGTTCTATAATTACTAGAGTGTCCTAATTTAAATTCTACTGTGTTAAATAGTTAAAACTATTTGCAGTTTGACTGGAGAATACACTTGAGTGAACTAGTTGTCTTTCTATGGCTCTTAAGCATTTAGCCCTTCTGTAATATGATTTTTCCCCTTCTGATAACTTTGTAGTGCGTACCTTTTGATTAGCATTGCATAAGTCCAATTAATTTGTCTTCATTCAGAACAGCCACTATTCATTCTGGTAGTAGCAGAAGCTGAATTAGCTTCCTTTTCCTGTTTGCTTAGAACCTTGCAATTGTACTTTTGCTATAGAATTGATACTATGAAGTATGATCTAAAGCAGTCTTAAGCCTTTTTCATCCCTTGACCCTACAGTTCTAAAGTTTGGGAATATGGGAACTGGGTTGAGGAATGTTGTGAAACCATAAAAAAGCCTCAAACTTACTGGCTTTGTCATTCTGGCTTGCTCAATCAATACAGATGGGATGGAGGTGGACAGTAGCCTTTGATCAGTGAAAACTGTCATCTTGGGGAGTGGAGGGAGCCCTGCACAGCAGGACATTGTGGTTCTTTTGAAGTGAGGAGGTCTTAGTTTTTGCAGTGGTAATGACAGCAGATGAACTGAATGAGACTGGGCTGGAAGAGCCAAAATACAGTAATTACAAGAGACTTCAGTTAGTGTCGAGTGGAGTCGATGAATATTAAGCTTATGCATGATGCTCTAGCTGAAAATTAGGAGACAATTGCTTTTTGGAACAGTTGGAGAACTCACGAGAAATATTTGTTTTTGTTTGATTCTGTGTGAGATCAGGTTGAAAATTTTCCCTGCTGATAGGTGCTCTTAGAGACACCATAATCTTTTAGAGGCATTGAAAGATAGGTAAGACAGTAATGCTTAATTTTTGAAAAGAAAACTATATAAAATTGAAGAAGCTTTTAAAAAAGTTATGTGGAATTGCCCTCCAAACCCAGAACATTTGTAGATAGTATAGAGATGTATTCAAAGTAGAATATTGAAGATTTGAAATGAATACTAAATTGTGTCTGGAAAAAGTAGTAGGGCTAAAGATGGAATGAAGGAGACTACTAAAAAATGTCATCATGCAAAAATGTGAACTTAGCAGAATTTATATTATTCTATACTTGCCTCATTTGACTGAGTTAAATGAAATATACAATGGTATAGTTCAAAATAACTTGGAGGAAAAGCTTGCAAATGCATCGCTAGTACATAATTTTTTCAAATGCCTCAGGAGTAGAAAGCTTGCTAGCTCCTCTAAGGCCTATTGGTGATTGAGGCATAAAAAGTATGAGGGAAGATGCAAATCTGTATATCTGTAAATAGTTAAATACACATTTACTTTGGGGAATCTTGGAAAGGTCACTGATTGCCATTCCAGAGTCCTTGTTCATGAAATAAAGGCAGAGGAACTATTTCGGCTGAGGAGTTTGTACAAGAAACTAGCAAAATAAATAGTAAGTACTATTACTATTAATAGTAGTAGCATACCAAGGAAATTTCTGAAGGAAATAAGGGTGAAGGGGTAGAATTCAAGGACTACCATGCAGCGTCTTGCTTAATGCTGTTTAGTGGCATGGTGCTGTAATGACATCCAGGGACTATCTGGAGTAGGAAAACTGTTCTGGGTGTAGTGGATTGGACAGAATAGAATATCATACTTATTCATACATCTTGTAATACTTCTTCAATGCAACTTTCTTATGTATTTTTGTTATGTCTTGCAATCCTGTAAGCTGCATGAAGGGATCCAGTTGATTCACGTGCTTGAAATTCCAAAGCAGTCATGAAAGTCCCTTGCCAAAAGTTCTATAACAAATGAAGCTGTCATGAAAAGAGCTCTGAATGTTGAAGCTAAAGATGAAGGGTCTCTTCCCTCTTCAGACCATAATAACCTTGTCACTATGGAAGACAGGCTACTGGACTAGATGCATCTTACACTTGTTAATTTGCCAATTTTAGTGCTGGAGTAATATTAGGTCAGAAAAAAAGAAGTGGTTGTGGATGTAAATACTATATGTCAACAAAATCTCTGCTGATACATACTTGAATTTTGGTTTATGTAATGTAGTTCCCCTAAACTGGTTTTGTTTTTTTAGTATCAACAGTTTTTCATAGAATTCTACTTTCTTGAAAGCTTATCTAAATTAACTTCATGCAATTTTTTAGTTTCTCCTAATAAGTCAAATAATTGGTTTGTGAAAAATTTCTGATTTTACCAGGCGGACTGTGACTCCAGAATTGCCATATTAAAAGCAACTGTCAGCCCTGAAAAAAGAACTGCTGGTCAGATAGTCGGGAGAGTGCATCTGGGTAAAATACTTGGCTGTCAAGATACCAAAATATCTGGTAGCTTTTACCAGGATTCAGGCCTCCCAAAATGGGGATATCAAGAAAGGAGTCTTTCAGTAGAAGAAAAAAACCTGAAGGATGGGGAAAAGAAAATAATTATTCCTCTTAAAAGAAAGAAAAATGTATCTACATCTTGTTCAGAGAAAACAAGAAGATTGCATGTAAATACCTACATGTTCTTACATGAGAGAAGATACAGCTGTACTCCTGGACAAATAATGTCTTCTGGAAAGTATCCTTGTGATATCAGCATTTTAGGATGTGAAGAAAAAAGCGAACTGCTTGCAACTATAGAACAGGCAGCAGCTTGTGTAACTACTATGATATTTCAAGATGGTTCTTCACAGCTCAACTCAGAGCAGGTTAGTGAAGGATGGGTTTTGTTTAGAGTCAGTTCTGTAGAACCATTTGAGTGTGCATGTGACTAATAATCACAAACCCATGTTCATTGGCAACACTTTTGTGTATGACATACCAAAATGTACAGTTAGGTTACATTTTATTTTGAACTACCAAGTAAAACAGAGAAAATGAAACCACTAGGATTTTTGTTTCAAGGCTGAAACACTTATATGCTCCTCTGCTGTGTCAATGATGTATGCGGTAACTCTAGTGTACATAACGGATTTCATATTATAAACATTTGGGAATTTTTCTTTATAGGATTGCACAAAATCTGTCAGAGGAAACACTATTGTAATTATGCTTAACAGGCCTCTACCTCATCAGTAAAAGGAGTTGTTGTGCTGGTGAAGAATCAGACTGATCAGCCTTGTCCTCCCAGTAACACTTCAGCTGGCTCTACTTGGAATGCTGTTAATGAAAATGATAAATTAATTTATTTAAAAACTGAACAGTCATGTCTCTGGGAACAAGAACAGGCTCACAAGAAATTTTCATGGTGAGAGTATGTAGGAAAAAATACTGTTTTGCTTTACGTGTGCTTTCAGCAGTAATGATGTTGGTTACTTAGCACAGGCTTAATCTCCTTAGATGTCAGGCTTGTTGAATTTCATTTTGGCTGTATTACTTTTGTATCAATAGATACAGGGCTAATAGAAACCGAATAAGAATAGACTATTCCTTTGGGCCCAGCATATCACCGACTGCAGCCCTTGCAGAGTTAGGTTGGGGTTCTGGTAGGAGTTGTTTACATTCACCTGCAAACCTTTTATGAGCAGTTAAAGCTGGACAACACCAAAGAATATGTTTTGTCCAGAATATGTTTTATCTTTCATGTTTTTTATCTTCCATTTCCTGAACAGCATTTCTTAGCTAGAACATTTGTGATGGAAATTATTGTGATAAACACCCTTTCTGAGTTTTGTTAGTACTTTAAATCTTTTTAGCGCAGGTTTTTTTAATGGTTTTTGACATTCCAAATGAAGTTTTACTAATATTCAGTAGTAATACAATATAATTTTGGAAGTAAAGGCTTTATGTATCTGCTTAATACTTGGACTAAATTTTAATGAAAAGTTGAACTATATTTTAAACTTCCAGTTATTATAACCAAAGTCTGTTTTTATTCCTATTAACTTGAAAATCACATCCCAAAAATGGAGAAATGAGAACTGAATCTGATTCCTAGATGTAATACTCTAGCATGTTAAAACTCCATCAGAATATTTTATGACTTTCAGGAATAGCTGTCTTATTGTAAACTGTTGAATTTGCATTATTAAATTACAAAACATTAATTTCGAGATGTAGGACTTGGTTCTTAGTTGCATCTCTTCCACTGCTTGAAATCATGGCTTTAAACAAGTCATGACTTTGCTTCTCCAGCTTTAATATTGGGGTTACATGACAACTAGTGTAATAACATGTTGTCAGCTTGAATATAGGTTGTTGTGAACTGAGAATATCAGTAAAGCATGTACATATGAACAGTAAAAATTCGATAAGTTGATTAAGAGTATTAGCATTTAGATGAAACCTATGGGTAATTACTTATTGTAAGAATAGTGCAATTGTTTAAGAATGGATCTATAATGCATGCAGCAATACCTTGTAATCTATGTGATTTCTAATATGTCCAAACCCTTGGAGTTGTGATCTTACACCATCAAAAATGCTTTATAAAAACTACTATTTTTCTATATTGCCCAGAATATAACGTATTAAAAAAATGACACACATAGTTGGTAAATCTATGTAGTAATATATATATAGTTGCTCATATCTGTTTAAAATATCATGAATGAGGGAATTATAGACATTTTCAATAGGTATGGAAATACGTGACAAAGATGAAGCATTTTGGATTTAAACAGCATAATAACACAGGGCAGTTATGGCAATTTAGATTTTCTAGTAACTTTTAAATAAGTGTTTTATAATGCTACATCAGTTTAGCCTCTGTGATCTTATTTGGGTATTTTGAAGTATTACAGGGATGCCAGTTGGTGTTTTGGATTAAGGTTGCACTTCAAGAGTTAAACTAGGATTTGTTTTCTTTATGTATATGTGATAAAGCATATCTGCTAGGATGTTTTAATTTCTTATAGGACATAACTTTGAGTATTACTGAATTGAGAATTTAATATTCAAATGCAGTATTCTGTTCTTATAGGTATAAGGAAATGTCTTGGGTTAACTGTTTAGTATTAGGTGCTGATTAAAAGAACAAAGTAAATAGATTGACTAAATCTTGGAGCAGTATAGTGTGTGTTAATGAGCTACTTCTGTGCAGGCAAGTGTTGCTTCAAATGCTACAGTGCAAAGTTCCAATAATTTGCTTCAATGCAAAAGATTTCCTGAGGACTCTACTTCAAATTTATGGTAGCGAAATCAGCTGGAAACAAGGCAAGTATTGAATCTATGATCTCATCCTGTAATCTCTGTGCTATTGGTGTTTCTGTTCAAATCACTAAGTGTTGAAATAAGGAAATTGGTGGTTAATATATTGACAAACTGAGTTTAGTACCATGGAAAAGATCACCATTTTTCGGGGAGGTTGTGACCAGAGGCTTGGCATGTCAAGGTAATGTATTTCTTCTCAGAGTAGGAATTGAATCATTAAGTAACTTAAGGATAGCTTCCAGTGGAAATAAAAGTTCTCAACACAGTCCTGACTATAGCTGAAAAGGTCAAACTACTTCATGTTTCATATTCCCTAAAAAAAGACTTCCTCTGCCCAAAGGAAGGACTAAAATAAATCCCAGAGATTCTCATAGTTGTCAGAATTAAGAATTGCTTGAATGGGCCCATGTTCTTTTGATAGAAACAAGTAAGAATGTTCTCTATGGATTTAAAAGCAACTACAAACAACAGATATAAGATGTAAATATAATGGCTTTTTTGCTTTGGGGTGGTTTTTTTGGTTTGTTTGTTTGTTTTTTTTTTTTTGGTTCCATATATCAAGTTACTGCTGAGTGAGTTACAAAAGTACTCATGACCTTTCAGGAAGGGCTCCCTCTATGGAGAATCATCAGCTTGTGTTCAGCATGTGAAATGTTTCAGTAAATCCCAGTAAGCTGATGATTTAAAATCTGGTGTGAGGAGCTGTACAAAAATGAGCACTGGGAATGAGGAAGATGGGAAAAGAAATGCCAGAATGGAACTGGCAACAGTGACAGTCATAACTTGTACACACAGGAAGTGCTAGATAGGTTGTGTCTTACCTGATCCATGGGATTTGAATCTGAAGTTTCTAGTAACCACAAGAATTTTTGTCTAGGCTTTTAAACTTTGAAACTTGATGCTTCCTCACACATTATTTCTGCTATAAAAAAAAACCAAACAAATAAAGCTCCAACAAACCAACCACACCCCTAAAATTCTCTTTAGAGTAGTCCTGTAGCTGTAACTTGGATTATGGACATTAAAACTTGCTTCCAGGTAACTGAGTCTGCAAGGTTGTGTGGCATGGAGTTCTCTATAAATGCACCTGTAGGTCATTGTTTGAACTTACTTAGAGGTTACTGAAGAGGATACTTTGGTTTATCTTCGAATATGTCACACAGCAGTCTAGTTATTAATTTCTCCTGTTCTTTGTAGAACTGCAGGACACATGTTGAGATTGTAGTTCAAAGGGAAGTGAAACAGCACTGGGCTTGGCCCACCCTATCCATGTGAACATGAGGCTGCAGTGTAAGCACATACAGTGCTAAAGGACAAAAGGTTCTGAGTTTTGGCCACAATGCATTGTGCACCCATATGTGAATTCATATGTACATTAACAATCTTGGTTTGATTGCTAGGAAGTAAATCTCTCCTTGATCCCCAGTAGCACTTTAGTGGATATCAGTCAAGTTAACAACAGCAATAAGAACCAGAGGGGACTCTCATAAAAAACCCTTCAGCTTGAAGTTTTTCAATTCTAGGCAAGGGATGTTTTTACAGTAAATCTAAGGAGGCAAACATTTACTTATTTGAAAACTTGAAAACCAACCAAAAAAATCCACCCCAACCTCACAAAACAACACTCTTCAAAAATATGCAATGCTGAACTTCCTCCTGTGTAGTCATGATATTGACCATGTGTTAGAGCTGTGAATTCAATGCTTAATGTATTTGTAGATTAAATACTTGTCCTTTTATAATGTGTGCATGCAGGAAAGATGGGCAAAACTTCAGAGCTATATTTCAATATGGGAGGTAATTTAAGTATTTCGAATAACTTGTTTTTATAGTTGCCAATAGTGTCGTGTTAGATCCAAGGATTGCAGCATGGCTGATAAACCCCAGCGACACAGTTCCTTCCTTTGAGTGTTTAATACAGAAGTATTTTGAAAAGCCTTTTTCAAAGGGAACAGAAAATACAGATACAGGCACTTTGAGAAATGTATCTGTAAGTAGTTTGTTTTCAGTTGTTTGTGGTTGGGTTGAAAAGGGAAGGAAATAATAGAATTGCTATTGCTTAGAAAATATTGCAAAAGAAGATAGATAATGCTTTTATAATGGAAGAAAATGATTCTATTAATGCTATGTGTTGGAAATCTAAAGAAAGTGGAGAAGGGGAGATTTTACTGCATCTACCAAGATAGGAGCTCATTCTCCAGAAACAGCTGTAAAATTTTCCTTTAAAACGGTGAAGTTCAGTAACAACATTAATTAATATACAATTTTATATTTTTTCTCTTCACCTTCCTGCGAAATGATTTCCAGCTCTCCTTTCCAAAATGTCTAATGCTGTGTTCTCCAGTTCCTGTGCACTTATAGACTGTATTTAGTTGATTGTTATTAACAATTTTGCTAAATGTCACAGCTGGTAAAGACACCACATTCTAGGCTGAGAAACAGCAGGAAGTCAAATGCGAACCTTCAAACATTTGTATGAAAAAATCTGTGAATTTTAATTCTCAGTTTGAGAGAATGCATGATGAACTTTTTGAGATATTATCCCCTGCATTATGGAAAGTTCTTCCTGTATCATATCAAATGTCTTCTGTATTTCTATTGAAATGTATTTCCTGAATGTTATGAAATATTTGTATCTGTTTTGGGCCATGGTGGACACATTAGCTTTCAGAGGTTGTTTGATGAATAAGAAGATGTGGAGCAACCTAAACAATGTTTTTTGATGCCATTCACTTTTCAGAGGCCTTGCTACTCAGACCAAGCATTGCACCATGATTATAGGACTTGTAGGATACAAATCCACAGATGTCAAATGGGCTTAGAGCATAGACAGAGGTCGGTTATATTGGCACCTACCCATCAGTGTAGACATTTCTGAGAAAACCAGAGGCAGTTTACTTGAAAGCATTGGCTGTAAACTGCAGTTGTTCAGAAGCTACTTCATGAATTAAGTTATTAGTATAGGGAATAGACAAGCAAACAGACAGAAGTTACCTATGGTTATTTCTATATGTGATGGCCCTGCTGTGAGTCAGCATCCTTAATCTTGTCTCTTCCTTAGCTTGACTCAGTCGTTTGTTCTTCAGATACCACATCTGTTCTTAGTTATTTTTTAACTTTGTCATCCTGATTCCCAGCTCTGAGTTAAATATTGAAATTTTATTTCCTTCCTGTCCTACTTGAGGTCTAGTTTGTTTCCTTGCCCCAGCCATCTCCAGTGTCTTTATGCTGACTTGTTCACTCAATTCCCAGTTAATGCCTCCTAACATCCTGTGATTATTCCACCCCATTCCTTATTCCTTAATTTGTTACCTGCACTCTCACACTTCCTTTTTGGCTTTTCTCTTTGCTCAGTGAGTCCCAGTTCTTCCTGTATCTCCTGGCTCTTTACCAGAGTAATTTCAATCTTCTTGCTCTGTTTTTACTGGTAGATTCCTAACAGCTGTCTTTACTGCCAGAGGGATCTGTGGTAAGTGATAAATCATCTTGTGCCTCACTACTTCAGTGAAGCTCCCTGTCTTGTGCTAATCTTGTCCACCCACCACAGTACTTGGAATGACTGCTGGTTTATTCTGTAGCGCACAACTCACCCACACACCTCTAGCACGAAGAGGTGCTGCTTGTCTGTATGTTTGGTGCTATGCCAAAGTGGTCATGGTCCATGTTCCCTGAAACATTTGCTGGAACAGGTGCTAAACATTATGCTGATCATGTCATTGTGGCATGTACTGATGAGGAATTTTGGTGTCAGTTGAAGCCTGTCACTGGGCTCTCTTCCACTTCCAGAGGGGGATAAAGCAAGCTGTCTGTATTTCACAGACAGCTCGTTTGTTCCAGAACAAGTTGGTATGGACAAGATTTCTTGGAGACAGGTTGGTGACTTTTCATTGCAGTACGGACTAGACTGTTCTAGAACAAGGATCATCACCAGTGGATCTGCATATTTCAGCTTTGAAGAGAGCCCTCTGCATCCTACCTTCCAGGGCCTGCTGTTTCTCAGTCTTTATTAAGTTTATTTTAATGGTTATGTTCTTCGAGCTAACAATCATTCTCAGTATTTGTATGCATTTCAAAATGGGATTCTAGCTAATTGAAGGAGGTGACCTAGTGCTGTGTGGAACAGAAGGGAAGGAAATGAGCAGTTCTGGCACAATAGTGGCAGTACTTATATGAGAAAAAGAACGCAAGGAATTTTTCCTCATTTTACAAGTAGTAAGGAAACTCTGATTTCAGTGTCAAATGCAGTTTATCAATATTATATTTCTCTGTACTTGATACAAAATGTGAATATACGAACAGGCAAAATCTGGAATGTTCATAATCTAGTGCTGTGTTAATGATTTGGGTTTGACAGATCTAACAATGTTTGTAAAATATTAACAGAAGGTATACAGAAAAGCACATTTTTACAATTTATACCTTTTAAAAAAGAGAATACTTTAAATATTTTTATGTTACCAATAAAGTTATTGATTTATTTTTGATTTATTTACATCAGTATCAAAACTTAGGTGTGAACTTGGAGAAGCTTTATAACGTAATGATGGACCTTGCTGATGGCTTAAAGGTAAGACAAAAAAAATTTGCTCAGGAATAACTATGGAAGAATTGAATTAAAGAGAGTTAATGATGTATTTCTCATTCAAATTAGAATAATAGAATGCTTCAGTCCTTAGTGGTTTACATCGGCAGTAAACATTTAAAATAAAATGCCCATCAAATTTGCCATTTTTTCTAGAAGGAGATGGTGTTAAGGTTAATATTTAGGAGAAACTTTGCTACATTTAACTAAATGAAGATTTTGAGAACAGGAAAGGTTCAGAATATTGACTTCTAGTATTTTAAATCTATGTGTTACTGTCTAAAAAGTGTTAAAAGAAGTAGAACATAGTATAGCTATTTTTTTCTATGTATTCCTTCCTTATGAAAACTCTGAGCGTATCTTTTGTTCTAGCTTGTGTTAACCAGGCACTGGTCACATGCTGGGACAGGCTTCTCAGAGAGGTGGTTGGTGGCCCAGGCCTGTCAGTGCTTAAGAGGCAATTGGGCAGAGCCCTTAATCATATACTTCAGATTTTAGTCAGCCCTGAATTGACCAGGCAGTGGGACTAGATAGTCATTGTAGGCCCCTTCCAAGTGAACTGGTTTATTCTCTTTTACCCCTTATTGCAAGTCAGAATGAATCTCAAGCAATCTGTTGGGGTGTGTGTGTTTGTTTTCTGCTTGTCATCATATACCTGGAAAAGTGCCAGAATTTAGGGACACGCCCAGATTCTGGTGCAAGGGGCATCACAGTTTCCCAGGGGTTGTCTTTGAAGTTGCTGGTAGCAGTTGTAGGGTTTAGACCATTAGGTGATGGAGCCATGTTAATGTGGATATCCGAGTGGCTCAGCAGTATGGTGAACAATCCATGAAGGGAGGCAGCAGGGAAACACCAAAGGCACAGAAACACTGAGAATCCAGCCCACAGGAGTTTTTAGACAAGTCAAATTGCTTCAGTGGTTAGAAAAAAAACAGACTTTCTGTTCTCAGTGAGTGATTTGGGGACATAACCCTTTCAACTCTTATTTTCTCCCTAATGAAAACAAAGTTATGTATTATGAATGGTTGCTTAATCATTCAAGTGAACAAAGGAAAAGGGGTAACTGTGTCCTATTATAATGAAGCTTGTTTAAAAATAAACTGTTTATTAAAAAAGAGGTGTATATATTTCTTTATTAGCATTCTTGTACAAAATGGTTACTATTGCAAAATTCCTATTCCCCACAAAAAGAAGTGACAGCATTTGGATACTATAATTTACACTTAGTAGTATTTCATGCCACAAACAGTGTTGGCATATAAAAAGGGAATATACAGACAGTGAAATACTGCTCACTGGAAAATACGTTCACCTAATGACACTACTATATATTTTGAGATCAAAATTAACTGGTACTGAAGAATGTATTTATATCTTACTTTACAGGCTCAAGGTTTGTGGAACTTATTTTGCACATTAGAGCTTCCACTTATCAAAATTCTGGCAGGTATGAAAGTTCAGTTCAAAATATGAATCTTCACTATTTTCACACAGCTGCTGACTATGCTCAAGTGGAATGTAATTCCTCAGAATATGAAATGTTATTTTAGCCTCATAACAGCTGTGTAAGTGTGAGATTCCATTTTACAGTCTAAGAGGAATATAAGATTGAAATAGTGAATTACAAGTGTTCTTTAAAATTGTATTTACAGTGATGGAAACACACAAAATATATGTGAACAAACAAGAACTGAAGAAAACATCAGAGATTCTAGGGGTAAATTTTGTATTAATTTTTTTCTTGAAAATTGTATAACATCATCTTTGTGGTTTTACTAAGGATAACTGATTAAAAAGAGAAGGAACTTTTGTCACATTTTATGTAATAGTGTGGTGGTTTTAGTATTTTGTTGTAAATATAACTAATTATATTTACATTTTAGTATACTTCCCTATTTATTTACACAGGTAAAAAAGAGGTATTTGCTGCATCAGCCTTGCCCCAGATCTGAAATTGCATTGCAAAATGCACAGGTCCTCTTGCATTATGTGTTGTAGAGTAAAAATGGTAATTACTCTTTCTGAACTTAGAGTTTTCAGTAATCCTCTTCCTGAGAAGTGATCTTCCCTCTTTTTGTGAACAATACACTCTTTAAATGAGTGTTCTTTGATAAAAAGAGCTACAAGAGAATCCCATTTTGTGACATAAAATTGGACTAGATAATCATACTGGTCTGACAGATTACTAATTTATTAGAATCATTTTCATAGCTGTGTTTCTCACAGATCTCTATAGGCTTCAGTAACCTGAATTCTTTAACTACGAATGTTGGTACTTCTTACTACAATAAATCCCCTTCCCAGATCATAAAGCAATATAAATTAAGGCGCATAGAAGCAATCTACTCAACCAAATGTTGATAGCCAGCAATGATTACACAATATCAAGTACTCCATTTTTAAATAAAGGTCCAATATTCTCATTAACCTTGGAAGTAGCAGATACTGAAGAAAATAATAATGCGAACAGAATAATTTTGATGTCTTCATTTATAGTTGCGGCTCAAAGAGCTTGAACGGGAGGCTCATGAGGTTGCTGGAGAACGATTCCTCTTGACCAGCAGTTGTCAACTCCGAGAGGTATTATTTGTACTACTATTTCCACTTAAGATATACATTCTGTAGGTTTATTGTTACAGTAGGACTGTAAAGCATATATCTCCTTACCACTTCTGACTTATTTTCTTCTCTATTTTAATGAAGGACATGTCAGTTTTCATAAATATAACAATGTTGAAATCCATATTTGAATGTATGTACATAAATTATGAATTTTTTTTTTAGTAAATGTCACTGCTTCAATAGCTCAAAAATAAAGATTTTCAATTCTGTGTTAGTTCTCTTTGCTCCAGTATGCTCTATTTACCTTGAAACCTGTTTTCTGTTTAAGTTCAAGCACTCAATAATTTTCCTTTCTATTTCAACACTTGAAACACCGAAAGATTTATTGTCTTTTTGTTACTTTAGGTACTATTTGATAAGTTAAAGCTGCATACGCTGTGTGAGAAGCTTCACAGAACGGAAATACAACAGCTCGTATCCACCTCAGAAGTTGTGGTGAGACAGGGAAGGGTTTTAAAACTAGCTGCATGATTTAGCAAAACTTCTAAGTTATAGTCCAGTGAAATTGTGATTTGTCTAGAGCTTTTCTAGTGATCTTGGTTTAATTTTGTATTGTACTATTTGTGCTATGGTTATTTGTGCCAGAAGAGAAAGTTGCACTCCATAGTGGGGAAAAACAAACCAGCTACTGAAGGTCTCCCCTGAGCCTCCTTTTCTCCAGGCTAAACATCCCCAGCTCCTTCAGTTGTTCCTCATTGGACTTGTGCTCCAGACCCTTTTCTAGCTCTCTTGTCCTTCTCTGGAGTCACTCCAGTCACCTCGATGTCCTTTCTGAAATGAAGGGTCCAAAACAGAACAAGTACTCACTGCTGAGTACAGGGTGACAGTCACTGCCCTGGTCCTGCTGGCCACACCATTGCTGATCCAGGCCAGGTGCCATTGGCCTTCTTGGCCACCTGGGCACACCTGGCTCATGTTCAGCCACTCTCAACCAGCACCCCCAGGGCCTTTTCCACCAGGCCCCTTCCAGCCACTCTGCCCCAGCCTGTGGCACTGCAGGGGTTGTTGTGACCCATAACAGGACCTGGCACGTGGCCTTGTTGAACCCCAGAGCATGACCTTGGCGCACTGATCCAGCCTGTCTGATCCCTCTGTGGAGCCTTCCTGCCCTCCAGCAGATCAACTCTTCCATCCAATTTGGTATCATCTGTAAACTGACTGAGGGTGTTCTTGATCCCCTTGTCAGATAATTAAAAAAATCATTTTGTGAAGATAATAATAGAAATGGGGGTTCTTTTTAGAAGAGAAAAAGCCTCTGTGCAGTTGCACCTGTTTCTGATTTGGTGCCACAATTGAATTGCTCTGGTTTACATAGGAGTTAAAGTGCACAACTCATTGCTGAACATCTTTGGGGAAGCTAGAAGGGTAATATTTATTTCTTAAGGAGGAAATTCCACTTTTCAATCAAGTGTCTGAACTACCAAATATGATCTCCAGTAACCTCAACAGTATAATCATAAAACTCACATACTACTCAAGGAGCAGGAGGTTTCGTAGATCAAATGTGTAATCTTGGAGAGTGACAGAGAGCCTTGGGAGATAAGAGGGATCAGTGAAATAGAATTCATGTCACCTTTTTGTGGGAATGTAAGATTTGTTGCTATAATCAAAGCAATGCCTTTACATAGTCCAGTATTCTCTTTCCAACAACTGCTGAGATTTGTTTATTTAGAGAAAGGTAGGATGAAACTTTCCAGGAGATAAATAGTAGACAATTAAGCTTAAGATATTTCTCCCTGGTCACAAGAAAAAACCCTCATGTTTTTAAATATACATTCTAGTACAGTTGCATCTGTTTTTCATCCTGGACTATTGTAGTTCCAGATATTTTTTGTTGTATTTACAAATATCTGATCTCTATTTTAATAATTTAATTCTTTTTCTCAACAGAATTTTTGGCAATTTCCAATCAAAGTAATCAGAAATATGCTTTATTTTATTGGTTTTTAATTTGACAATTTCAATTTCTCTTTAAGTTTTCCTGGAGCTTTTATTAAGGCATGAACAGGAGAAATTCTCCTGTTGCATTGTGTGTGTATAAATATCTACGTGTGTATGTATGTATTAACTTCCATTGTGTTCTCTCTTGCCTTAATGCTGTATAGCACAAAAAACAAAGGGCCATAAATAAGAGACACACACCACACCCCAGTGTTTTCAATGTTGCTGTGGAAAAGTTTTTCTGTCTATGTGTCTTTTTGTCCCTGTCTGGGACAGGAGTGAAAATGAAATGGGAAAGAGTAATTTCCAGCCTCCTAATGAAGGCTTCCTTAGGGCTGGGGTGAGATTGCTTGAAGGACATCGTCCTTCAGCCAGTGTTTTGTTCATTCAGTTTGTCAAGAAAATGTCTTCCTCCAAAATGTATTCTGTTAAGGTTTGTTTAATAATGTAACTTCAAGAAAAAGTATTTCAGTAATTCACATTCTTGATTTTGCAGCTAAATAAATTGCAAGATCTTCATCCTTTGCCTAAGATAATTTTAGAATACCGCCAGGTGAGCTGATATTTTTTCACAGAATGTAGTTGCATTGAAGCAAAATTTAGCAAGACACATAACATATTCATAGTTAAATAAATAAATAAGTTGGTTCTAGTGAAAGTTCATTCAAATACTAATTTGAAGTCAATATTCTTAAGGCTTTTTAAATTTTAATGCTTATAGTTGTTTTGCTCTATATTAGATTATAGCTAGCAAACAACTTGTACAACATTGCAAAGACAATTGGAAAACTTCACTTTAAAGTGAAATTTGTGTAGTGCTATAAGGCATACTTAGGGCAAAACATCTATTTTTTGAGGCCTGAAGAAATGCTTTGCATAAAGTGAAGGAGGTAACTGTTTATGGGGAATTTTGGGGTGACAAGACTCCTGAAAATCCAAAATGAGCTAGTTAGTCTGCTCCCACACTTAATCATTAGGTTTTCAGTGGATGAGCTTCCAAGAATTTAAGAAAATTTAAAAAAGTTTAAAAGTGTGGGTTTGTATTTGGTTTTGATTTTTTAAAAATCTGTTTGTAATTTTTGGTGTATATTTGTGGTTTTCATGTAATTTATTGACTGGGGATATAAGATGTAAAATAATAAATTCTAATAGTTCATTTAATAATATCTGCAAAGCCCTATCTTTAGGTTATAACCAAGCACTTACCTAACTTACATGAAAAGGCTAAACTATCACTGAGTATAAATCCATTATTTACTTAGATAAAATTATCTTTAAAAAGAAAAATCTGCAGAGAGGATGCATTTGGAAATTAGGATCTTTAATTTGAAAAATCCCTTATTTTTATAAGTAAACATTTATCTTAAGTTTTGTGTATTTTAGGTTCATAAGATGAAATCAACTTATGTGGATGGATTACGAACGTGCATGAAAAAGGTAGAAATATATAAAGTAGCTTGTGAAATCCTAAAAAGATGTGAAATGAGTGCAGTGTTTACAGTTTAAGAACTTTTATACATGAAAAATTTAAAAGTATTTCCTTTATATTTTCTTGTTTTGATTGCAGTGAATTTTTATTACAGATACTTATATTAAATTAAACCTAGCTGTGCGTCTTCATTCTTTTTGTTTTTGTTTTTTTACTTTACTTGATAACAGGGATTTATTTCCTCTACTTGGAATCAAACAGGAACTGTGACTGGCAGACTTTCAGCCAAACATCCTGTAAGTGAGCTTATTGGAAGATTTGCATTTTAATTGAAATGAAAAATTAATATTACTTGTACAAAATATTACATGTTTTTAACACAGGAAATGTTTGTTTTCATGCATGTCTAGCAGTTGCTGTCTTGTATCTAAATGGTGGACAGAAAAAGCTTATTAAATGAGTATTTTACTATAGGACATCTGTTCTTAGGTATATTTTGTGTTATCTGTGATGAGAATTAACATTGTTACCTGAAGTAGAGGAGTACAATTGTGAGCCATGCATGGACCTTGAATACTTCCTTGTCATGAAGCATTCCTTGTAAAGGATCAGTGAGCCCTGGAAGGTGGATATTACAGAAATAAAGAAAGCTCTTTTCTTCTGCAGTTTAGCTTCAGACCTCACAGCAGTAAAGGGCTCAGCTGGCAGTGCTGGTGCTCTGGAAGTCTTGCTTATATGGCTGTGCCTCTTGGGCTCTTTGTGCTTCCTCTCTTGTCTATAATGATCTGCATGTACATGCTTGTGCCTGAAACATTTTTATTTGACTTTCTGGACTGCTACAGGCTTGGGTTATTTTTTTTTCCTCGGTTCCCCCCCCCCCCTTTCTTTTTCCCCCCCACAAAGTGGCCTTTCAAGGGCTTACTTGAATGTATTTTATGATTCCATTTCTCTTGGTGTTTATGATGCCCGGTGACCTTTGGCTGTACAGACTGGTGAAAGTGTTATGTTCCCCTCTGTCACAGCCCATGGCTGCATGGATGGGAGTGCAAGATCTGGTGTGGGACAAGATGGGGCTGCAGAGCTCCAGGAGCTCAAGGCATAGGTGAGAAAACAGCAGAAGAAAAGTAGTGACTGTCTATCTGGGGAAAGTTTCTGTTTGCTTTAACCCTGGCCTTTTCTAGCAAAGACCTGGCCTTTGGCCCTGTGGATGACTGGGAACAGAGGCAGAGATAGGGCTTATCTCATAAAGGCTAGATGGAATCTGTGAGACTATTGTCCTTTTAACTTGTGCCCCAAGCATTGTCAGTTCCTATCCATGCAGATTTGGGTACTGCTTATCTCTGTGCAGGACCCAACCTTAAGCTTCATGGGTGCAAATGGCATTAGGAGCTTTCTGCAGTCTTGGAGAAAGGCCATGGTCTTCCACAGCTCTGTGTGGGAGCAGAAATGTAAACCTTAACAGTTGTGACCACTTTGCATGGATGGACTCGTGTGGTTCTGGGCAGGTCCTGCCTGGAATGGTGACTTTGGAGTTCTGACAGAAACCTGTCCTGGGGAGTTCTCACCCTCACCATAATGGTGACTTCCTTAGCTCTTCTTTCACCTGTCTTCACAGTTCATGTTTCATTTGCATCTTCCTACCCTCGTGGTACACATTTCCATACAATTTGTCATCAGACAATTTATAGGAAGTGCTTATGCTTTTTGCTGAGTAAAAATTAGTGTTTAGGATTCTGAATTAACAGCAGAATGGGGAAGTGTTACTGCTGCTGTCATTTCTCATGCACCCAGATGGGAGAAAGTGAAAGGAAAAGATGATCATGAAGGTCACAGTTTGCTGAATTCTCTGATGTGGTGTACAGGCATTTCCAAGTCAGAGCTGAACAGACAGCTGTCTTGAGAAACCACATACAACACAAAGTGACCTTTGGCCCACCATAGTAAAAAGGACATGAAATTTATTTTTCTTAAAAGTTGTTTTTCTTCAAAATAATGCTGCTAAAGTTAGCATCCAGAGTTGCCTAAGGCTGGCTTTTCCTTCTAAGGAAAAACATTGGCATGGCTTTTTTTGTTTGAAATGTTTATGGAACTTACACCATCTGTTTCTGAATCATTTATTGATATAGAAGATATACTGCAGGGCCCAGTCACTTTAAGTGTTAAAGGATTGAGAAGATTCTTGCCAGAAATCATAAATATTGGAGATATTTTTGCAGTTACTGTGATATTATGTCAAATTTTAGCTGAATTTTTGCTGAGGTAGTTTATTTTTAACTGTTTTAAAATGCTTTAACAAGTGATTAAAGCAAAAGTTGTGTGAATCAGATTCTGTGAGAATTCAAATGGAAAAACATCCCATGCAGTGCTTCTGAGAGATGGGATTCCAAACAAAGATTGCTTTATCTTTCTTTTGTTTTGTAAAAGTAATGGATCTATCTGTCCTCTGTCCTTTAAGGCATTTAATGGACTCCAGGAGGGATTTACTTATAGGTTTGAGGGGAAATGACTAGACATTGGATACAGAGCAGAATTTCTTTTTTGGATAAACTCTGTCATCCTCTTTCAGACAGTTCCACATTTGATATAAGGATGATATATATTTTTGGCTTTATGTGGGTTTTTCTCAATAGGTAAGTTTATTCACATGAATTTTTATGACTTCTGTGTTGTAGCAACTTAGAGCGAGTTTCTTAGCTGCACTTTACTTCAGTGACTCTCTGTGTGTTCATCTATTTTAGTTTAACTGTGCACTTCATTTCTTCTCGTTTAGTTTCTTCCTCTACAATATATGTGCTGTATAAATCATGTTTTTCACAAATAACAGTGTTAATGTATTATTGCTAAACAGGGACACATTTGATCTTGCAGTCTCCTGTTTTTGCATTGTAGGTGTCTATTTGCTACTTTTGGAGAACCTGAGTATCTGAAACTTAAAAGTAAATATAAACCCTACAGATTATTTTATAATGTATCCATATGCTAGATTTTCTTTTTTTGCTCTATGATGGATTGCTTATGACTATTAGGGAAATTTAATTAGGTTTGTTATTTGAATGTGTTATTTTCAAATAGTTTTTATATGAATGTATTAGTCTTGTCTATATTAGGATGCTCTTTGATTGTATTGCTCATAGATAATTTTTCTATTAGATATATTTATGTCATTCCTAAAAGCTTGTTTATGTTCTCCAAACCCACCTGGAAATAACTCTTTTCAGCCTCTCATGTTTTAAAGCAGAAATAAGCCAAGACACAAGTGGAAAAGCATTTTGGGAAATGGGGAAACCCAATGAAGGTCAAGCTCCTTTCAGAATGAAAAGAGAGAAATCCTAGCTGGAGATATAAAGATTGCATAAAATTAGATGTTATAATTTGGTTTAAGATATAAATTTCAGTGCTGGAATCAGATATTTCATATTAAGGTTTCTTTCTCCAGGCTTCTGCAGCAGAGAGAACTGAAAAGCTGCTAATGAGTTTATGCTTCTCTACTTCAGAAGATATTTGTGTCATTAAACTGAGAAGCATGAAGTGGTGGGCTTCAGGGAGCATTTCCTTTCTTTTAGTAACAAAAAGTTATGCTGAAGATAAATAAAAAAATCTTCACCTTCTTGGAGGAAGTGGAAAAAAAAATAAAAGCATTCCTTTTTTTCCTCAGGAAAAATGCTTTTGCAGCTTGTCCAAAAGACAGAGAAATAAAATAATTTAACCTATCAGTCAAAGAAACATGTTAGCCTATAATTTCAGAATCAGAAACGTAATTTGAAAGGGAAACTAATTAGGGCGTATTGAATGTTAACATGCTTAAGAAAAGATCATAAAGAACCTGAAAAATAGCATATATCTCAATCTCTTTAACCAATATAAGATTTTCTGGTGGTGAATGCACAATAAAGAATTGCATACTTGTTTATTAGAAAATGAGTGTTGCAAGTAGTGTTTGCAATATGAATACTGAATTCACCCATCTGGTTTTCGTTCTAAGGGGAGAGACAACCCCTTGAAGTGGAGGCCCCTCCAAGCAATTGCTATCCAAAATGAGTCTGTTCTCTCAAATTAGCAAACCAGTATTTCTGATTATCCATACTATATCTGTGTTATTTCCCCTCTGGGCTGTTTTTTTGGAGTGAAAAATTTTCTAATTTCCTCTGAGATAAAATGGAAATGTGGTTTTGACGTAGTTTTGGGATTATTTCTGGACAGTGTGGATGGGATGGCGCTTGTTTGTCTCCCTTTTGTAGCAGAATCCCAATAGGTTTTACATCTTGGCATCCCCACATGCGCACTCCTAGCAGGGTGGTCTGACACAATCGTGCTACCAAAGCTGTTGTGACAGCTCCAAATTTCAGGCATTTTGTCCAAGGCCTCATTACGGCTGGAGGCTGATGTGTGATACTACGAATATTCCTTCTGAAATTTTGAAGTCTGTGTTCACATCTGGATTCCAGCAGAAACAGGATGTTCTGCAAGGTGTTCCAATAGGGATGAGATTCTGCGCTGTCATGTTTTATCCCTGCCCCTTTCTTTCATGTCTTTTAGAAGGTTTGGCAGAGGCTGATGCAATGTGAGGAGTCAGACACCAAGTCTGGAAGCAGGGATATGCTTGCATTTTGCATTTTTTTTTAACCCCCTCCCCAGAAATGATCCAGGGCCTTGACTGCTTTTGAAACTGCACTGATAGGAATAAGATTTTTGTAAACTTGCTTTCATACGCTGTCCAACTGAGAAGATTATTTACTTAAAATGGACAAATGGTATGGGCCTTACATTTTCACTGATCTTGGAGTGTGTTTTCTATTTTTTTTTTAAAGTATGTTTATTGGAAAGCTGTGGATAGAGATATGACGGACACATTACAGGTTCACATAAAACATATTGTCTAAAGTCTTCTATAGTGTCATCTAGGCTAACAAAATCATTTTTTGGTAAGTATCTCCTAATGTGGGCTTTGCTTTTAACAAGGGTGGGTTGTNGGAAAGCTGTGGATAGAGATATGACGGACACATTACAGGTTCACATAAAACATATTGTCTAAAGTCTTCTATAGTGTCATCTAGGCTAACAAAATCATTTTTTGGTAAGTATTTCCTAATGTGGGCTTTGCTTTTAACAAGGGTGGGTTGTCTTAATGGATATGAGAATGTGTCTGTGCTTTCTTGGGCCTTTGAATTAAAGCAATTTAATGGCGTATTTTCTAGTAAGTACAAAGCCCTGTCATTCAGATGAGCTGATGTGCTCTTAGAGAAAGCCAGTGTGCTTGCTGATTGTTGTGGTTGATTGGTGTTCTCTGAGCATCTTTTGTATTCAGAACATATTTTCGTGCCATATTTCTTTTCAGTATGTTTATTCCAATACTCTTGAGTCATATGGTGATTATGACTGCACTAATAACACTAAAATAGTATCTCATTTTATGAGTAGAGTTATGATGTTTTTATAGTCTTCTGTTGTTGCTTAATTTTTTTTAAAGTAATCTTAAGAAGGCTTCAAGAAACTATATTTACAGTGTTGGAGACAAGTTCTCTATTTCCTCTTCCTCACTCATCATAGTTGAAGTTTTATGACAGGAAAATTGTACTTAAAAATGAGTGAATGGGCATTTTGACAAGAGTTTGGTCCAATTGCATTTTCAGGATGAAATTTTACATTACCTTAACATTGCAATAGAAAGTTCTTAGGTGTTAGTGTGACAACTGTAGTGTGGAAAGTCACTGTTGGTAATGTCATAACACTCATATCTGATGCTCCAGAACGTCGTGTTGATTTATTACCCAAATGCAGAAACAAGGTTTCTTCATTATAGACCTTTGTTCTCTCAGCGTCTGGACTACAGTGTCCTTTTCTATGATATATGCACATCTTTGGCATTCTCTGTTGTAATGCTCCTGATTTGTATAGATTCATTATCTCATGGTGAGTGGCTGTATCCAATACATGGAC
>WAAE01010094.1:0-28944 GCA_013400495.1 Nicator chloris
GGACATTCTGTGAATTTTGTGAAAGGAATTGCACAAAATGTAATTCATGCCCTTGTTTTAATTTCATAAGAAACATCTAGACATCTGATAACATTTTGTGTTTTATGCTAGTGGATCACAAAGTACTTTATAAACAAATAGAATACTACCAGTTTAACACCGTACAGTAATCACTTACTCAGCATCGACATACTGCACTGAGAGGTAAAACAGACCTTTTAGAGTAATAGATGTAAAAAAACACTCAGTAATTACTTCAGGACGATTCACCATAAGTATGCACACTTTCACTGACAGGATATAATTTATTATAGAATTTGTTCCCATATAAGTAGGCATAATATCATTACTCAGCTTGACTCTTTGTCCTAAACACAGATAATCATGATAATCACGTCATGTGGATGTTTCCATGATTAATTTGAAATAAAGTACTGCTAGTAGTCCTCTGTCACCTTTTGCTGTGAATGTAATATTTTTGGAGATGTGGTATTTTTTTACACATCTCCCATACCAGTTTGGAATCAAAATATAACTTCTGACTGTCCAATAGACTACACAAATCATTTTATTCTCAAAGATGCTTTCTTGGCTTGCCACCACTCCATTTAATATAATTTGTCTGAAAGCTGTGAAATTATATAGTTGAAATTTTCATTTATCACTGGTAGAAACAAAAAGTATCATTAACCTACTTACGTTTCTTGAAAGAGGAGAGGATGAAGAAAGGAAGCACCTATATTGCAGATTAATACTTTAAAACACACTGGACCTGTTTATCTTAGAATTGATACGAATATATGAGTTCAGGTCAGGAGTAAGCAGAATTTTTTCCCACCTGCTCTTCATATTCAGATTATTTTTCAAAAAACATTAACTGCATGTAGGTGAGTAGGTGAACCTAAATGCATATCTCAGTAGGAATGACCAAAATACTAGGATACCAGGACATATGGAGAGTATACTGTCATTGCAGTTGGTCTGTAGTCCAAGTATCCATTCTGCAAGCAGAGCTGTGGGATATTGATCCATCTGGTAATTTAATTATGGTTAATTACTCAGTCCAGTAAATGTTGTTCCTGTCAGATGGCTAAAATTTCCTATCTGGCATGAAAGGTTAAATGCTTTTTTAATACCCTTACATTTCTAACAATTAATTTACCAGTTTCTACTGATTGAAAATGCTATGGGGTTTTTTGCACAGTGCACTTGTTTCACATGATCTTGGTTATGGATTTTGTCCCCTTTTTGGGTACTATGCCAAATTCAGACAGTACACTTTTCATAAAAGAATTTGTCAGAGTAATAGTAAAGAGAAAAATTGTAGAGACATTTTGTTTAAAATTAGTAAACAGTAGCCAAAGAAGAGATATTTAGGATCCAATTTACACAATTGGAACTGCATAGTTGTAGAAAACAAAGTTGAATGTAGGTTGGTTGATTTGTTTTCCAGTCTGAAACCAAGCATTTGGAAGTAGGAGTGGATTTATGTAACTTTTCTCCATTTTATGAGCAATAAGTTATTATTTAAATGCTAAAAGCTAAATTTCATTAGATTGAAGCAATATTCTGTGTATATGGAATTTGGGAACTTAATTATATTGTAGTGCTTTAAGAAAAATGTTTTTCGTTTTTGTGTCATTTTCTATTGAAAAAAATTTACCAAAATTATACATAAAGAAGATTTTCTTTCTTTCCTAAACAGCATATCTGTCTGGATTACTTTTTTCAGACCCTCTGGTAAAGTCAAGTGTTGTTGCAGCTGGTGCACTTGAAGTAATTAAGTGATGGGAATTCATTTTACCAAAAGAAAAATGAAGCCAATTAAGAGAATAAAAAGTTAATTTTAAATGTCATCCTGCACAGAATCAAAAGCTAATGTTTTGTAGTGAAGAACCACTACAGTTTGAAAGAGATGCATAGAAATATAATTATATCAGTTAAAATTATTTTTAACCGGATTAAAGAGCTATTTCTGTTTTATATCTCCTTAAAAAGAGATGTATTGTTATTCAATAAGAGACTATTACCTCTTTTTTAATGAATGGATGACATGTCTTATGCTGTGCACAAACAAATAACAAAGACTGCATTCATACCATCTCTAATGAAAGAAGTATTCTTATGTTGCAGTGCACATGACAAAAGACTTCATCCTGAGATATTTTCACCAGGAAGTTCAGTAATTGAACATGAAATCAGAAACTTTTCTTGAGCAATCAAGAAGTAGAATTTATTAAAATACAAATCAGCTTTCCACCAAGAAGATACATTAACATGATATCTATCAACAGTCAAGAAAGTTTGTTTAATGTATTCTGGTAATGAAATTTATATGTTTGCGAAATACCCAACAAAACTGTTTAATTTTTTTAATAATAGTTAATAAAAATAGAAATCTGATGTCGGGGAAGGATCATGGGCTCTGGTGTGGATTGATGGCATGAACTTTTTAATCTGTTGATATCATTAAGAGAGCAGGGACCCAGGGAGTGCAGTCTACTTATTGCAAAGATGTATACAAAACTAACATTTTTAAATATTGTTTTTACATATGACTGGAGAATTTGTGTCAGCTACTCAGTAGATACTTCAAACCCAGTCTACTCTGTGGAATGTTGGCTCTAGAGAACCATCTAGCCCATTCTTCCCTTTAGAACAACTAGAAATAAGACTTGGAATATTTACATATATACATATATATACGTGTGTGTACATGTATATATATAATGCAATTGTATTTCTTCTTAATCAAACACTGTACATGTAAATTAAAAAGACTTCTTAGAGTTCCTGATATTTTTCTGTAGTTCACCTTCCGACAATGCAAAAAATGTGAGCATACTGAACATGGAAATGTTCTCTTGACAAAAAGAAGGCCTTGCAGCATCTGGCAGCACATCTTTGTCCCACCTTTGTACAGAGTTTCTTGGTGGCTTTGGACAAATGTCTGTCTAGAATATCCATTTTTTCTTAATGAGCAAATTCTTTGTTTCAGAGAAGGGTAAAAAGTTCTATAATCAAAATTCTAAAAGGAACCAAGTTTATGAATTCATTTGTGGTATGACTGTGGTGGTTGTCGATCTTCCCTCCCTGCCAGGGTTGGGATTAATGATTGAGAGAGATGAAATTTGTGTTCAGATATAGAGGAATTTTTAATAGAAAGAGGTCATGATGTATTGATCAGGGATTGAACAATCCTTGCTAGAATCTTTGCTGAGAATCTTGCTTGCAGGGAAAGTATGAAGGCTGTCCTAGAAACAGCCTGAAAGCTGTATTGTTCTTTGCTGTTCCACGCTGCCTTGAACAAGCAAGAATGTAGCGGGTTATAAGCCTAGTTGTCCTTTGCTATGGATGCTGCCTCATGTATGCAGGATGCTTCTGCACGTATGTGGAGATGATGTATCAATTTTTTATGCCTTCTGATAGATATTAGACATAGAGGTGCTATTCATAAGGTAGAACAAAGGAAGACTATTAGCCAAATAAGCGTGGACCAATCATTAAGCGTTAATGTATGGGGACATAACTTTTAGCCAATCAGCAACTGTTTAGCTGTACTCAACTTCTGTAATGATATAAATATAGGTAATTTACAATAAACTGAGAGATCAAACCTAACCATATTGGTGTCTGTTTGATACTCAGCTCCTGCGCTTGCTACATTCGGACTTTGATGTTCATTAATTCTTACCTATGTTACAGTCTCACAAGCCGTGAGTTCTGCTACACTCTAATTTTCAGCGTAAAAATGGATGCCTCTCTATCTCTGCAAAGCCTTTTCAAGGACAATTTGTCCACTTGTGAACTAACACCTAAATTATTTTTTATTTATTACCCAATTAGCAAACACCCTCGGTCTACAATGCAGACCTTTTTCACCCAGTCGAGAAAAACCATCCAAACCCAAGAAGAAGAAGGTGATGAAGAAGNACGATGGCTTTGTGAATTCCCTGGGCAGGTACTGAAAGTACTGCCTGGTCTGCCTGTCCCTGCCCAGCCCAGGACTCCCCTCACATGGCCTGAGGTTAAAGACCCCCTGCCAGTCCCCCAGGGCCCTCAGCCCCTGCCTTGCTCGTGGGCCCTGGTGAACCCACGTCCTCGCCTGACCCCAGCACCTCTGCGTCTCCAAGGAGGTGACTGAATCCTGGTGCTGGAGTTAACCCAGTGCCCCCAGCTGCCTGCTCCTGGCTGGGATGGTGGGGCAGACCCTGAGGTCCCACGGTGTGTTTCTCTGGAAGCAGCCATCACTGAGCCCTGGCAGCCTGCTGCTCAGCTGTACAGAGGACACAAAAATAAAATTCCAAATATAGTACTGAGCTGCTTATGAAATTTAAATTATAATCATAGATTCTAATTATGTTTTTAGTCATCTTAATAGAACAGTTTAAAATACCTTCAAATGTGCTTTTAAAAGTACAAATTCCTGAAATTTCATTTTGAGTATTCTTTTTTTTGTATAGAATTTTCATTGTTGTTTATTTGATATTAAAGAGATACCAGTACTGTCTAACATGGGCTAAAAAATCTGTACCATATTCTAAACAGAATGAATTTTTTTTTCACTGGGAACATATTTGAATTACTGTTGGTTAAGGTTTTTACTTTGTTCTCAAGCCTGAAGTGTCATACACTGATTGAGGTAGCTTTAAGTAGCAGTAAGTATCAGTTTGAGAAATCACAGGTCGTTTAAATTATGTAATTACCATATAGTTTCAGAAATGTTCAAGTGATTCTTGACCACTCTTTATTAAATAATGGATTAAAATTAAAATATATAAAATTATAATTACTTAACATTAATTTTCACATTTTGTTTCCAAAAGTTTGGGGTTGGATTTTGTGGTTTGTTTTGGGGATTTTTGTGAGGAGAGGGATGTGAGTGTGGATTTGGTGTTTTTTTACTTCAGCTTTTGAGCAGGGAAGATTTCCAAAGCATTGTATAAGTATATATGAAAAATATATGGTCATAACTGCTATGCATAGGAAAACCCCCCATTTTTACTGGTCTAAATATTCAAGTGCATGGAATTGGACTACTTTTTCCAAACAACATTGTATTCTAGTGACAGGCCATGCCATAGGCGGTAAGGTTTCCAGTGTATATATGGGAACAACTCAATTTAAGGCATGATGGGGAACATTTATAAATTGGAGGGGTTGGGTTTTTGTTTGTTTTATGGAGTTTTGTGGGTTTGTTGTGGTACTGTTTTTGTGTTTGGTTGTTTTTTCCCCTTTTATTTCTGGTTTGGTTTTCCATTTTTCTTCTTTCTGTAATCTCTTTGAGGCAATTCTGTCTGTCTTCTTGCCATCCAATTATTTCAAGAGACTTTGATTCTGTAATTAACAGTACTACTGGTGCAATAATTCATTCTATTACTCATGCTCTTTGTATGTCTTCTAGGATATAAAGATTGCAAAGAGCTTAAACAGTAGAGGGGAAGCTCTGCCTCAGTCATCTGAGTCTAGGCAAGCAGCCTTCACTTAAATACTTAAATGGCTAGTACCTTTAACTTCTTTTAAAGTGGGTCACTATTGCTAACAATAAGGCTTTTCTGAAGACAACCTTGTAAGACTGGATCACAGCTTGTAGATAAATATGCTATTACAGCCATTAGTCATGTTCCAAGCATGTTTCTTTCTAAAAGTGTCAGATAAATCAATGGATCACTGTAAAAAAAAAGTAGAATTTGTCTTTATTTTAGATCAGTTTATTTTTTCTAAGATGATGTTCTTGAAATCCTCCTCTGCCTTTCCCCTTTCACAATTTCTACATTTATAAGTCTGATATGGATTAATAGTTGTCATGGTCTCATCATAAAAATTATTTTAAAAGAGGGAGAAGGGTAGACATTATTTAATTTTTATCACAATTAATTAACCTCACCTTAAACAGCAGTATTAAGGCAGCACTTACCCTTGGGTATCTAGACACAGAAAGCTCTGATTTCAGTGGTATTTCTTCTCAATTAGTGGAATGAGAGAAAAATATACATTCAGAAAATATATTTAAATTTATTTCACTTCAGCCATTTTTTCTGCATTAGCCCATTCTTTGGACATTGTTATGACAGTGAAAGTAATAAGACTATTATAAAAAAAAAAAAAAAAAAAAGAAAAAATCTAAAGCTATTGTTTAATGAGTCTTTCAGATCTTTGCTTTATCAAACCTAACTTCAGACAGAAGGTCAATGCTAGAGGAAATCTTCGCATTTCATTTGAACTAAAAAAAAAAGACAAGACCATCCACTACTACCCTCCCAAAAACATCCAAACACTTCCTTTTCAGTGAGTGATCTAGTTCAGAAAGAGATATGTCCACCAACACTAGATAAATGTGAGCTCCACTTGGCACACACTTAGCTAAACTCTGCAAGTAGCTATCCCTTTTTAATGTACCTAAAACTCTGTTGGGTGCTCTTCTTCCTCTGATTTCATTACAAAAAGGAAAGATAAAAGCTAGGTATGGGCCAAGAATTTTGCTCAGACTGCAAGGTAGAATTAACCTATCTACCCAATTAGACTTGCAATGTCTGGAATTTTACTCTAGTGTAATTTCAACTATGCAATGTCCTTGAAGAACTGCTCTGACAGCTTTATGAGCAATTATCATTGACCCTCCAGTGTTTTCTTTAAAATGAAATTTCTGATCACAATTATCTTCTTAGAACCATTGAAATCAGCAAAATTTTTGTTTGATTGCATTATGCTTTGTGGAAAAGGTGATAAACTCGTGCAGTAGAAAACATGCAATTACCATTATTGTTAAGATGCTAATTTGACTTTTCTAAAATACAAAGGCATAATTGATTTTAATGTTTACTGGCTCACATTTATTCCTCTTACATTGTCAATGGAGAATTGTTATACTTCTTTGCAGGATGTTGAATAATAGAATAACAGAATTCTATTAACATAAATATGAGAATTTTTCCAGATGAATGCATTTGAAAAATTATGTCCATTGAATATCAGAGTCACTAAGATTTCTTTGTAAGCAAGCTAGGTGATATCAATGAAGAGTGCTTCTTTTCATCTGGACAGTTTTAGATGATAGATTGAGCTTGAAGACACACTATGTTAAGAATTCTTATATATTTTGTAATCTTTCCTACTCAAAAGGACTTATTCAGTTGATACACTGAAAAAGCTATAATTTCTAAAATATATATCAGCAAACAAATTGGCCAAACAATGTCATTAGTGAAGACTTTACATGCTTAGCTTTTAAGCAAGTGAAGTTTCTTTCATGCTGTGAAAATATAGGTAAATATTCTATGCTATATTCTATACTCTCTTCTGAAGAATGGGGTTTGCTGTTATTTTTAAGCCACAGGATATAAATTTGCCTCAGCATCTTCTTTTAACTTCAATCAATCTTCAGAAATATTTCCTGGAGGATCTCAGTTCAAGATTTTCGTTTTGTTCACACTAAGCATGTCCCAGCTGCAGTTACTATGCATGGATATACATGGATTCTATAGCTGTCAGCAATAGCTTAACATTTTTAAGCAGAATTTGGATACTTAAGAATAGACGCTTAATCAGGGTGCTTAAGAACTTTTGTGAAACATGGCAAACATCTTGATTTTGCCAGAGGTTTTTGGCCTGAATTTTGCTAGGGAGTGCTATTTTTTTTTTGCTATTTGTCAATGCAAAAGGAATGTAACCCATCTATAGGTTTGCACTTTCCGTTTGGAGGATCAAACATAGGCTCATAGAATCTTTAAGATTGGAAAAGACTTCTAAGATGATTGAGTCCAACCATTAACTCAGCACCACTCCATTCATCACTAACCATATCTCCTAGTGCTACACACGTCTTTTGAACACTTCCAGGGATGAGCACCCTATTCCATTGTCTGACCAGGACTTCAGTGAAGAAATATTTCCTGATATCCAATCTAAACGTCTTCTGGCACTTGAGACCATTTTTATTGGTATTGTCACTTGTCACCTAGGACTGCCCCCGACCTTGTTACAACCTCCTTTAAGCTAGTTGTAGAATGATAAGGTGTTAAATGTTAGCATCAGCATTATGCTTTCCACATGCTCTTCTTGCTCACATTTGATTTTTATGGTATTTTTAAAGCAACCTTCTTGTTAAGCAACAGTAAACTTATCACGGTTTAAGAAAGCTAATGTAGAACAACAGTCTATCCTATATGAGATATAAACCTCATTCAAATTTCAGATCTTAGTGCTATTTTGGGGTGCAGTCATGGTCACAAGTATTAAATGTTTCTTTGAAGTTAGAATAAAGTGATAGCTATTCCTTTTAAGCATTGCATCTGGCATTCTTTTATAATCACTTGCTCCCTGGTTATTTGTGCCCATTTTGAGGGTAAGTGATCAGACACTGATTGGAAGGAGTGATAAGTAAGCTGACAGACTTGAACAACAAAGAGTAGGTACACAAGCAAAGAAATACGAGTAATTCACAGAATCACAGAATCATTCAGAGACCACAATGGCTCATCTGGTTCAAGCTCCCTGCTCAAACACAGTCATCTTAGAGCACATGGCACAGAATTGCATCCAGAAGGTTCTTGAATATCTCCAGGAAGGGAAACTCTAAAGCCTCTCTGAGAAATCTGTTCTAGTTCATGTCACCTTCACAATAAAGTTCATTCTCATGTTCAGGTGGAACTTCCTGTGCATCAGTTTCTGCCCATTGTCTCGTGTTTTATTGGTTGGCACCACTGAGAAGAGCCTGGCTCCATTCTCTTGACACCCCCCCTCAGCCACTTACAGACATTGATGAGGTCCCCTCTCCACTGTGTCAAGACTGAACAGGCCCAGCTCCCTCAGCCTGTCCTCATAAGAGAGATTCTCCAGACCCTCGGCCAACTTAGTAGCTCTCTGCTGGACCTGGAGCTCGAGGTCTCTCTTGTACTGAGGAGCCCAGAACTGGGCACAGCACTCCAGATGTACCCTCAGCATGGCTGAGTAGAGGGGCAGGATCACCTGCCTCAGCTTGCTGGCAATAATGGATCCCAGGCTTACTTTGACCTTCTTGGCCACACTGCTGGTTTATGCACAACGTGTTTTCCACCAAGACCCTCAGGTTCTTCTCCATAGAGCTGCTTCCCAGCAGGTCAGCCCCCAGGCTGTATTGGTCCATGGAATTATTCTTTCCCAGGTGCAGGACTCCGCATTTGCTTTTGTGAAATTCAGAAGGTTCTTCTCTGCCCATCTCTCCAACATATCAAGGTACCTCTGAAGGGCTGCACAGACCTCTCAGATATCGGCCACTTCTCACAATTTTGTCATCCCTGAACTTTCTGAGGAAGCACTCTACTCCCTCATCAAAGTCATTGATAATCGAATTAAATAACACTGAGCCAAGTCTAGAACGCTGGGGGACTCCACTAGTGACAGACCTCAAACTAGAGTCTGTACCACTGATCACAACCCCCTGGGATCTGCCATTCAGCCAGTTCCCCGTTCCATCCGTCACACTATCCACTCATCCAACCCACACTTCCTGAATTTGCCTATGAGAATTTAATGAGAGACACTAGCAAAAGCCTCGCTGAAGTCAAGGCAGACAATGTCCCCTGCAAATTCATTCATCGCTTCCCATGGGCCAGCAAGTATTCAGCTATCCCCAGGAAAGCAGGGCTCCATCATGCATAACAGTGAATTGAGAAGAAAACTGCCATTAACCCAAACATTCTCACCCTCTTCCTCTTCCTCATTCTTAATATAATCGCTCTATAGTTTAAACTATATCAAGTGGTTTATTGATTTACTAATGACATATAACTAATCAGCAATCAGTGAACTATAGATTCAAGACCATTATCTGCAATTCAAAGGGAAAAATCCCTTACTAGGCTCTTCTGGAATATTTACTCACAATTTTCTCAACATCCCTGTGTTGTTAATCCTGAAAAGTTTTTCTCACAGGCGTACACACAGTTACTGTCCTTACTTGCACATCGCTTCTGAGGGTGCTCCAACTTTAGGCAAAGCTATGCATATCCAAACACCTTATTGATTTCCATACCAGTTAGAAAGCACTCCACAAGATCAGGTTCACGTCCCCTGAGTGTGGATCTCTTGTGTGCCACACCCTACTTTGGCACTGTAGTATCTGGGGCACTTCACAGCAGTTGATAGTTTGCAGTGTTGGTTGGGAGCAGCAGGTGCTTTCAGCCCAAGGTCTCTCCCCACTGTTTAAAAGTATTTATGTTTCTTTATGCCTCTTTTCAAGCTGAAGTCTTTGTTTCAAATGTTTCTGTGAATCCCTAACTACTTTTTAATCTGATTGATGATCATGTCTTCTTTCACATGATGAAGGCAAACACCCTCACAAAGAACTTTGGGAGTCCCATTGACACACATTGTGTATATTCACATTTCTGTCTTAACATCTGTTGTTATTCAGGCCACAGGTGAGCCCCGAGGGCACTCCACACCAGTCTAAATGAATAAGCCAGTTAGAGAGTAACAAGATGTGACATTTTAAGAGCAGAATACTATAAAGAGATAGTTTGAAAAAATTCAGCCATTCAGAAATAGTTCTAAGGGTTTTTCATGACAGTTGTTGTGGTACAACTTCTCATATCATATGGAATGTCTCTTCCTCCCACTTTCCATGCCTCAGTTTTGCCTGTGTCATGTTTTTCCATTATGAACTCAACTGTAAGCTAGGTTCCACATCAGATGTCCCATTTTTCATTGTCATCTGTTTTATTTCTTTACATCAGATCAAAGAAGATGTAAAGATTCATTAATTCAGAAAAGCAGTCATTTTCACCAGTTTGCAGCCAGTGCACACAGGTGGAATTGATTACAGGTAGAAATCCAGCCGAAGATCTCTACATCATACAGCTTAATGCAGTCGATTCCTCAAAGATATATATAGTTTTTCAAGGTACTCATGTATATTTGTACAGTCAATGAGTTATTAGTCAAATGTCTCTATCTCTTGGTATATATATATATTTATATATATATAAAAGTGAAATGGAATAACAAAACCTCAATTTTTTCAGTGTAATTAATAACTTCCCTGATTTATATACTTTAGGACAGGGAAATGAGGGAGAAAAGAAAAAGGGATAAAAACCACAGTGAGTTATTTTTTCAAAGTCAAAATTACATGTGCTATAGTACTTATGATTTCAATTTCAGTTGGAAGCGGAACAAATGGGAGAGTGTCCAAAGGATCTGGAGAAAGCATAGATGTAGCTAGAAAGGACAGTTTACAAGAGTGGTATTTAACAAAATCGTTATGGAGAGAAAGAACAATGGAAGAGATAGATCTTCTGGGACATTGTTATGAATGAAATCTGGCATTAGAAGATGCCCAATGTGATGTCATAAATACAACCATTTCTACAAAAAGAAATAAAAATCCTCACACAAGTGGAAAGAAGAAACCTATGACATTATGTTCCCTTCACAGAAAACAAGGCATATGGTTATCTTGAGCATTATGCAGCTCTGCTTTTAATGCCTGGCTGCCAGAATTAACAAAGGTTTTCCTGAAATGCTGAGATTAACATGCTGAACATGTTGGTGATGCTGTCTCTTGACCTGGAGCTTTTTCCTTGTAACCAAGGCTTGTTTTTTCTCCCAGAGGAACTGCAGATATAAAACTGTAATAAAGAAAAGCACTCAACTAAAGAGTAAATTGCTTTTTTGAAAAGTGCAGGTTTACAGGAAAAAAAATTGTAGCAGAAATGCACTGCTTTTTCTCCTCCTACCTTCAGTCATGGTTTTTAAAACAAAATATATGCTTTTAGAATAACTGCTTAACCAAATGTTATTGCATATGAAACAATATTCTAATCATTTTTGAGCAATAACAATATTTAGTTTATATATATTTGTTGAATTGCAATAGTAACATATTTGTTTGACTAAATATAAAAATGACTAAACTCTTTTAATTTTATCTTTGAATTATATAAACTGATTCCATGTTAGGAAATCTCTGAATCACCTTTCTGAGTTTAGGACTAACAACTTTCTTTTTAGCTTAATTTAGCATGTTAATGTCTATGCTTCACAATAGACTGAAAGGAACTAAAGAGACCAAATTACCTATGCAGTATATGAGACTTTAGAATTTATGGTAAAGTGACTAGAATTTTACTCTCATTATTTACAAGATGTTGTATAATTCATTAAAACTATCAAATTAATTTTGATATTAGAGCATAAATAAATAATATGTATTTGTTTGTACATGACTAATGCTCACTTAAATTGTAAATGTTTGCCATAAAGCCTGCAAACCCTGTGCTTTCTAGAGAAATTCACAAGACAGTCTCTTGATGCTGTTCCTTCAAAGTAGATATTTTTTGTAATGATGTAGGTCAACATAGAGCAAATGTTCTTGAAACATTTCTAAACAGTTGTTGCTTTTAAAACTGTTTTTCATTAGCTTTAATGGGGTTTACAGAGTCAAAATTTCTGAAAATTAAGTTTTTCAAGTAAAAATACATAAACATTGATCCTGGAGCCTTACTGGACAAGGAAGGTTTAGAAAATTAACTTCAGTAAGGTTCGTAATTCTACTATCTGTATTCTTAGTATTAAAAGTTCGAGTGTTCAGTGTACCAATTTAGTCTTTCAAAAGCCTCCCTGTGCCTTCAAAGGAATCTGACAGGTAGAAATGTGTTTGGTGGAAATGCTCACGGTTATGAATAAATAATGGCTTGATGCCTTTATTAAATATTCAGCTCTTTATTAGAAATCAGCTGCGTGGGAAGCTCGGTGAGTTGCATCCAAATATTCAGTTCTCTGTTGGAGAAATCTGCTGTACAGGATGCGCTGCAGGGGGCACTGTGCAGGAACCTCGGCAGAGTGCTCTTGTGCAGGAGTCAGCTGTGCAGGAATCTCAGGAAATCCGGGAGGTGCACTGCAGTACCTTCCACTGGCCACTGGCGGTGCAGTGAGGCAGAAGCTTCTGACCTCATCGGATTACTAATCTCTCCATGCCGAGGCCTGTCCCCCTGCGCCGGCTCCCTCTAAATCACAGTGAGAATTCAAACTAGGAAACTAGGACCAGGGGTGAGCCGCCCCCCTTTCAAATGTGCAGTGTGGATTTTAAGTCTCTCAAATAAGTCAGTTTCTGGCTAGACAGCATTTTCTTCTCTAAAATAGTCCCATGCTCCTTAGCGTCTTTCTTTATTTGCATGAGGGGTGGGTCCACTCGTCCGACATGCCTGGGCATGTCTTCCTACATTTTTTGGCCCCCCCCCCGGGGCAGCCCCGTCCACTCGGTTGCACTGGGGAACGCTGATGGCAAAGGTGGAGGAGCAGCCCGCTGCCCGTCCTGCCTCAGATGCCAGCCTGGGCATGTTTGGACATGTCTCATTCATTGCCCGCCACTTCTCCACCTGCCTTACTCCACATCCCGCCCACTGGGCTCAGGACAGGGTCACGCACTGCGCCACGGCCACTGCGGCTGCCGTGGTCACTGCCGCCAGCCCCGGGGCTGCCCACCGGCATGAAGCAGGCATGGCTGTGGCAGGGGGGAGCAGGGGGGCTCCAGCGGGTGTGCGGCATGAGCGCTCCCTGCACCACGGGAGCAGGGGGGGCAGTGGTGTGCCTGCGCCATCACGGGGCTCCGTGGTGGGGGCCGTAGCGCTCCACAGGCGGCAGGATGCTGGCAGGAGTGGGGCTAGGCACGGCCCGGTGCTGGCGGCCAGGCACGGTGGCAGGGGACCACGGTGATGCAGCAGTGGCTCCACAGCACCAGCTGCACGGGTTCGGAGTCCTGGCGTTAGCAGCGCGGCCTGTGCACTGCCGGGTCCCGCATGCTCCGGCTTCCGTGCCTGGCAGCCATGGCCGAGTGGCAGGGGGGTGGCCCTGGGGTCCGGTGGCGCCCCTGGCAGCCGTGCCGGGCTCAGCCCGGGGGGTGCAAAATGCAGGGCTGGGTCCAGGGCTGGTTTGCCACCGCCTCCTGCCCCCGGCGGCTCCTGGCACGGGAGCCATACTGCGCAGCTGCCGTCCCCCGCCCGGGCTGCCGGGCTGCACTCAGCTCCTGCCACGCATGCAGGTCACTAGAACACAGCAACCCTGGGGATCCAGGGCACATGCCTGGGCTTGCCCCCAGCTCGGGAGGGCGGGGAAATCTGGGTCTACCTTTTACACTCATTGTCTTGATGATAAGTAGCTATGTCTTGATGGTAAATTAACCTAAGATCAAATAAGAAATAGATTTCTGTGGAACCCATGTGTTCTCATTTAAAACTGTAGTTTCACAGCAGTCTGCTATGTAGATGCACAAGTGATGCAAAATGAACAGGAGTTAAATGCAATTTTTTTAATGTTCTTTTTTTCCATAAATTTCAAAGCTAATACCCCTGTAATTAGCATTACCTGATAGATGTCTTCACCATCTTTTCTAAATGGAACAGAACAAGATTATAAAGTGTGAAATACCCTGGTGTGTGGCCTTGATTAATCACCACTTAAATTCACTTCCTACAGATTTTGTTATAATTCGTGATCTTTGTACTGTACTGTACATCCTCCCCCTTTTGAACCAGATCTTTTATTCTAGGATAACATTCCTGTATTTTTCTTATGTGTAAGTCACAGGTCTACTTGATTTCTCTGGATGTTTAGAGTTCTCTGGTCAAATAGCTTACAACAATTACTTTACAGAAGCCTTCTGAACTACATTTTGATAGATTCACAAACTTTAAGGTCAAAAAGGAAAATTTTCCACATCTATTGCAGAACAGTCAGTTATAGATGTTAATAATTACAGTATTATGTTTTTACTTTTTGTACTATATCTAATCTGTGTTTTTAATGTTTACCAGTATAAATTCTGCAGCATGACCTGGGTGAGATGTTTCAGTGTTTAATAACCCTCAAAGTAAAATAAAATTGTAATTTAGTCATGCTTGACCCTATTTCACGATTAGAATTCACATTTGTTGCAAAAAAAAAAATTCTTAGCTATCAGGAATACATAAACCATAGTTTTACCAAACTTCTTGACCACATTCCAGATATTTCCTTAGCTTCCTACTGAGGGCAAGGCCGAGTATTTGCATGTAAAATTGATTGTACTGGTATAAACATTTTTGTTACCAATTTAGTCTCCCCATTTTTGTTGATCATAGTGATTAATGATAAAAAGCCACATTGAGCAGTATGAGGAGAGAAAAAGATGTGTAATTTGTGGATGTGCATGTGAAACATCCCAGGTGGAAGCTAAAACTTCTTGCCAAAAGCAGTTCAATCTAATGACAAAATTGTGCTGGAGTGCTGAATTAACAAGAATGTAATCTATTTAGTGCTGTCACTAGAGAGTATTAAAAAATTAGGCTCCAATTCAGCCTCCATAGACTTTCATCATTAGACAAATTGTAGATGGTAGTGTATTATTTTTAGCATACTTCTCAATTGTTCCACCACTGGTTTAGAAACTGGTGCCACAAATGGGTATGCTGTCTCAGTTGTGCTGTCCTACTTGAGTTTATATTTCTATGGGTTGACTTTCTTTTAAGCCACTGCATCCCACTATAAATTCTTTTTTGGCTGCTAAGTTGCTGTCTTTTTTTAAGGCTTTGAACAATTCAGGTGTTTTCAAATATAGTTTTCCATTTTAAGTCCTTTTGGCTTTCTTCTTAATAACAGCTGTTATGCTCAGACACTACAGTGTTTTGGATAGAATCTGCAAGAATCCAGGTGTTTAGTATAAAATATGCTCTATGGGTATAAAGTAATCTCTACCATTAATGGAGTTATCACTAATTCAAAATTATCACTGGTTTAAAAATAATGGGTCATGTTTATAGTTTCCTGAGTGTCATCAGAACTGTTTATAAATGAGTGACAGTGGAATCACTTTGGTTTCATTTTTTAGAAAACCTTTGAAATAAAAACCACTTCAGTTATAAACCATGTCTTTTTGATTTATTGGTAAGTCCAACAACCATTTCAGCCTGTTTCTGATTACTATATATCAAGAAAAATGAAGGAGTGGTTATTGGATCTTCTACCATATTGACGGTAGGTTACTCTCGTAGAGTGAGGAAAAAAATTACCATTGAAAGAGATCCCATGAAATTTACCAGCAAGTAGAGTATTTCACCCAAGGACTGTGGACCTGTATAGACTGCTAGAATGTTCTCCCTTCAAAGCTTGAATGAACTTTGCTGACAGAGAGAAAAATTATCTATCCACCCTTATTGTCTTGCTCAACTAACCTGATCTCCTTCTATATCAAGGTGACCCACTGAGTAGATGAGGGAAAGGCTGTGGATGTGTTTACCTGCACTTTAGTAAAGCTTTTGTCACAAAAGATGCTGTGCAAAATGATGCCAAAGTGGCTGGTCATGGCTTCAACACGTGCACTGTTTATTGGGTAAAAAAATGGCTGGATAACAGCCCAGAGATGTATGATGAAGGAAGTTACATCCAGCTGGTGGCTGATCACAAGTGGTGTCTCCCAGGGCTCACTACTGGGGCCAGTCCTGTTTAATGTCTTTATCAATGATATAGACAAGGGGATTGACTGCATCCTCAGTCAATTTACAGACAGCACCAAGATGGATGGGTGCATTGATCTGTTAGGGGACAGAAATGCTCTTGAAAGGGATCTGGACCAACTGGATTGGTGGTCCAAAGCCTATGGTGTGAGGTTCAGTAAGGTGAAGTGCTGTGTCCTGCACTTGAGCATAACAACCCCCTGCAGTGCTACAGGCTGGGGGAAGAGTGGCTGGAATGTTGCCCATTAAAGGACCTGGGGATGCTGGTAGACAGTGGTTTTGAGATAATTTTCTTCACAGTGGAACTAGAAATTCTTCTAGTATGGGGCTATGTTTTGGATTTCGGCTTGTGAAAAATGTGACTGGTTAATGACTCAAACAATCGACCTCTTAACCACTCAGGTGCAGAAGGTGAGCAGACTCATCACCTACAGCTGGGTGTTGAATGAGATTAAGAAAAGCAATAAGGAAAGAGGCAAATTCTGTACTGCCTCTTTGTCCTTTCACAAGTGACCTCAGCTGTGATAATTCCCTTGCCAGGAAGTACTGGGACATTCACACTGTTCCTTGAAGGTATTCATCTCTGCTGATGGGCCATAATGGACCATAATTGACTCAACTGCACTGACCTAATAGGCAGCTGTAATGACTTAGAAATTGTCAAAGACACACAACCTGTCCTGTGATCCACACTGTCACATCATTTAGTGTGACACACCCTGCCCCAGGGGAGGTACCTGAACCTGAGTGAATATAACCCAGGGAACTTTGCTCTTTTGGTGGCTTTTCTCCACCCTGATGGATTGACACAATGACCAACTTTGACCAACAGACATTGAAATTGCAGCAATTAAGTCTTGTCGTGGAGATTTCTACTCTTATTCCTTTTTCTTTTCTTTATTTCTTTCAGTTTCTCTCTACCTCACATTTACTGTTAAATAAAAATCCATACTACTGACTTCAACATATAGTCCTGTTTACACCTTAATTTCAGGCAGTGGTATCTCTAATAATTTTAATAATTGAATCCTAAAAGGACTGGAAGCAGGGTAAATGATAGAGATATTTTTGTTATTGGTGAGTAGCATTTGCACAATGTCAAAGTCTTTTCTGCTTTTTATACTGCCACACTGACAAGAAGGCAGGGAGTGGGTGGAAAGCTGGGTGGGGACATAACCAAGAAAATAGACCCCAGCCGGCCAAAGGGATATTCCAGGCTCTGTGATATCATGCTCAGTATATAGAGAAGGGAGAATAAGGAAGAAGGTGGAGATGTTTGGAATCATGCATGACAGAGCCCTACTGCCCTAGAGCTGGCTGAAAACCATGCCAGCTGATGCAAAGTGGTGAATGAAGGCCTTGTTTTGTTTTGCTTGTGTGTGCAGATTTTGCTTTACCTAATTACGGTCTTCATATTGACCCATGAGTTTTCTAACTTTTGCCCTTCCAATTGTCTTGCCTACCCTGCTAAGAAGGGGTGAGGAAGTCTGTATGGTGCTTGGTTGCTGGCTGGAGTTAAACCACGACAGACAGTTGAACATGAGCCAACCCAGGTGATTAAGAAGGCCAATGGTATCATGGCCTGTACCAGAAAAGAGCATCCAGCAGAACCAGGAAAATTATTTTCTGCCTGTACTTGGCCCTGACGAGGCCACACCTCGAATCTTGTGGTCATTTAGGCCCCTCACTACAAGAAAGACAGTGAGGTGCTGGAGCATGTCCAGTGAAAGACAGCAAAGCTCATGAAGGATCTGGAGCACAAGTCTTACAAGGAGATGCTGAGAGAGCAGAGGCTGTTCAGCCTGGAGAAAAGGAGGCTCAGAGAGGACTTTATTGCTCTCCTCAACACCGTGAAAAGGGGTTGTAGCCACATGGGGACCGGGCTCTTTGACCAAGTAACAATTGACAAGACAAGAAGAAATGGCTTCAAGTTGCGTTAGGGAGGTTTATATTGAATAGTAGGAAAAAATTCTTCACTGAAAGGATTGTCAGTCTCTGGAACAAGCTGATCAGGAGTGTGGTTGGGTCACCACCCCAGTGGATACTTGGAAGATCAGTAGAAGTGGCAGTTAGGGACATGGTTTAGCTGTGGACTTGGCAGTATTGGGTTAATGGCTGGATGCAACAATCTTAAATATCTTTTCCAATCTAAACCATTCTATGATTATTCTTCTACATGTGCAGCTGCTTTTTTTTTATCTTAGAATTTCAACTAAATTCACTGAGAGTTATTAAAATAGGCCAAATTAATTAGATATTTCAGCAGAAGATCAAAGTAAGACATGAATTTCAAGTCCTAGATACAAAAGAACCATACATTTCAATATCTTAATTACAAATTCTTATGTTATATATCATATTTGGTGGCACGCACATGCATATCACAATGCAGATTGGCATACATATTCATATGTGATAATTCCTACACAGTGCCAGATTTCTTTTCTAGAAGTGTACTTTTTGAAGTGTATCCATTCAAATGACATAAGGATTTTCTCTTTTCCAGATGAGAAACATGAGCATGTTTTTGAGAAATGGAAGATTCTTTGTATCTGTCTATTGCCAAATCTATTGACAATCTGGATACCTATATGTCAGACAACCAGATTATGACTCGACTTCAGGATAAAAATAAAAGTGTCAGTTCGTATATAGAAAAGATCTGCTGTGTTGTGAAAGTACTAACAACTAAAGATACTAAAATATCATTGTCATATCACTAGTAGTTTGTTTGCATTGTAAATAAGCACATCCATAGATATATGGCATTATATACTAAATAATATTCTGCTTTCTCTTGTTCTTTTTCCAGTAATCTATCAAGATGTCTGGTATATATATATATAAAAAAAAAATAGAAGTTTAGCAGCAAAAGATGCTAGACCTACTTTAGAAAGAGACATTTTTTCTATATCCAGAATTTTAAATTAAGACAAGATAGTATCAGAGTAATGAATGCTTAGCAAGAGAGTTATACTTGTTACTAAGAAGCAAAACAGCAACAGGCAAAAAACCCCAACAGTAAATAATCACTAGATACAAAACTGCTAGATCTCACGGAGCACTCTCCACAGGAACAAAGAGAAACTTAAAATGGCAGAGTGACCCCTCCTAAGATGGCAGCTGCCATGGGCAGCCATGTGTTGGGAGACAAAGGGAAATGGGCGTCAGCCTTGCCCCCTCACTCATCTCTGGCAGCAGCAGCTCTGTTGAGCAAGGTGGCTGGAACTCTGGTGGCTGGCACTCAGTCAAGGGCTAGAACTCATGAAGAGACTTCACCTTTCCCTTGGCAGGATATGGCAAGACAAGGAAAGGCAAGGCAAAGCAGCTGGGCTGGAAAGACTTGGTGCCGTCTCTCCTTGCTGGAGAACTGTGGGCACTTGGACATGGAGCAGGCACTCCATTCTTCTGGGCATGGGTCTATGCCTTCAGGCAGACACTCCTAGAATCTGCCTTAAGTCAGTCCAAGGTGCAAGGGAGAAATGAAGGAAAAAAAACCCCAAAATACAAAAAGTGTCTAACTTGAGATAAAGCCACTAGGCAAAAGAGAACTTGGTTTGGGTATTTCAACTTTTGAACGGGACCATAGAGGATACTTATCCAGCCATAGCACTAGCTCTTAAAGAGACAGTAAAAATTTTGGGCACAGGTGGCTATGGACTACAATAACATTTTGGGTTACCCAGGACAGGGACCTTGAAGATTATCTAGTTCCAAGTCCCCTGCCGTGGGCAGGAAAACTGTCATCTAGACCAGGCCTTGAACACCTCCAGGGATGAGGCATATGCAACTTCCTTAGACAACCTGTTCCAGTGCCTCACACCCGTAACAGTAAAGAATTTTTTTCCTAATGTCTAATTGAAACATTTTTTCTTTCAGTTTAAACCCATTGCAAATGCTCTTGTAAATAGTCTTGCCCCATCTTTCCTGTAAATTCCCTACAGGAGCTGGAAGGCTGCAATTAGGTTATCCTGAACTGCTTTCTTTGCAGGCCGAACAATCCCAAGTCTCTCAGCTTTTCACACAGGAGAGGTTCTCCATTTCTCTGATCAACTTGGTGAGTCTTCTCCGGATTCAATCCAGCAGATTAATGCCTTTCCTATGTTGGGTAAACAGGATACAATACTTGAGGTGTTTTCTAGCATTATGTAACACTGTGTTATCTAATTCCATCTCATTGTATTTCCCTCACTTTCATTTTTTCCCCCCGAAATTCCATGCCTTAAGACTGTATTTAATATTCTTTCTTTTCTTTCCTTCCTCATAGACTACTGAAATAATGACACATGAAACAAGACAGTGATGCATACAATTTGTTTTAAAAGCTATTATGGGATACAGTTTGTAGTTAATTGTCAATATTATGTGTCAATACTCAAAATCTTCACTGACATGTAACTTCTAAGAGAAGAAACAAGTTCTAGTTGGAGACTAACAGCATAAAAATGTCAGAGAGCCTTAACTAGTGCAAATAATTGGGCATATTGTGAGGTTTTTCAATTCTTCAATATATCAGTCATGACACCATCTCAAGTATTTGACACTAAAGCACTTAACCGATTTAAAGCTATCATAAGAACAACCTGAAAGGAATCCTAACTGTCTGCCTTCCTATGGTCTCTGTTTAACAGCTGATACAACGTTATTAAAATTATTAGAGATGCCTCTGACTGAATTGAGGTGCAAATGAGACCATATGCCAAAGCCAGTAGTGTGGATCATTTAAATGTAAATGTGAGGTAGAGAGGGAGAGATAGAAACAGGGAAAGGGGGAGATCTTGCTTTTTTCCCTTTTCAAAAATGGTACCCAGATTTCCCCCTTTCCAATGAGTGGGAACTTCATTGTACTGCCATGACTTCTCAAAAACTGTGGGTAGTGGTTTAGCCCTCAGGATTCACAGGTGCATCTCATCAAGTCCCATGGATTTGTGTACCTTCACATTCCTTAGATGCTCTCAAACTTTTCTCCTGCAGTGGTTTCTATTAATTTTCCCAGTACCTGCCTTTGCCTTCTGTGATTAAGGCGGTGTGACTACACTTGCCAGTGAAGACTGAGGTATAAAAGTCATTGAGTACTGCAGCCTTCTCCATGTCCAGCTAACCAGGTCTCCTTTTTCCTTCTGTATGGGGCTCATGCTTTCCTTATTCTTCTGTTTATAACTGATGTAACTACAGAAGTGTTTTTGGCTGCTTGTGATGGCCCTGGACAGGTTTAATTCTACCAAGGCTTTAGCTTTCCTACCCAGGTGCCCAGCTGCTCAAGCAATTTTTCCATATTCCACCCAGGCTGCCTATCCTCGCTTCCACCCTCTGTAGGCTTTTTTCTGTGCATGTTTGAGTTTGTCCAGGAACTTATTGTTCATTCACACAGGCCTCCTGGCATTTTTGCTTGATTTCCTCTTTGTTGGGATGCATTGCCCCTGAACTCGGAGCAGGTGATCCTTGAATATGAATCAGCTTTCTGGTTTACCTCTTCCCTCCAGGTGTTTATCCCACAGTACTCTATCAAGCAGATCCCTGAAGAGGTCAAAGTCTGCTCTCCTAAAACACAGGGTAGTGAGCTCTCTGCGCATCCTCCTTCCCGCCCTAAGGATTTTGAACTCCACCATTTCATGGTCGCTGCAGCCCAGGCAGTCAAAAACCTGTGCAAAAAAAGCAAACCTGAAGAGAAGTGCTGAGTAAATAATGGATTTTTCAGTTCACTGGAGGGTCTCAAAAGAGCAACAAAATGTTTCCAGCAACATTTTAAAGGATTTTTTTTTCTCTAAAATTAGAATGAAAGAGAAAGTAAAAGAAAAATCAATTAACCAAAACCCATTTGTTTTATATAAAACTGGTTTCCTTAGATTCTGAATTCTTTTAAACTTTTAAGATAGAATGAAAGTTGACCTCAAATCAAATTACTTTTTGCATAATACAAAACTAGTCTCTTCAATATTTTTATGGAAGGGATTATATTTTTGATAAATAAATCAGATACTGTCTAAAAATAGATATACAATACAAGAAACATCACCTAAAGATTTTTAAGAATTATACCAAATAAATACAACAATGATATTTGTTGTAGAAATTATTCTGTTCTGCATAATTTGTCATGATAAATTCATTATTTCATTACCTGAATGTACTTCTTTGTTTAAAATGTGCAATAAAAGACTTAGCCATATATTAAATAAATGTTGTATCCATTTGTACCCATTGCATTCTGAGGTCTGAGATACAATCCAGAGAGTAAAATAATTCTCCAGTGACTGAACTTCCAGCTATGGTTTGTGGTTTTGGTACTAAGCACCAATCATTCTTTTTGCATCCAGATTCTTTGATGCAGCATATGTAATATTGATTCAGGAATAACTTGTTTTTGTTTTTATATGTTTAAACTCCTCTGTTCTTTAACTCTTAGTTCTAAGTGGTGTCTTCAGCCTTTCTACTGTGAGGTCCTCACAAAATCAATTGAGAGAAGAGATACTTCACAGTAGCAAGTAGCAAAAAAGAACTCAAACTAATTTAGCAGTAACTCTACTTTTACTGTCTTTCATTTATTTCTAATGGGATTGGTCCACTTTCATGAGTCAACAATCAATCTAATTCATGAAATCAGAAGACCATGACTTGAACAATGGTACAACACAAATATATTTCTATTGATTTTCAATTTGCAAGAAGATCTACCCAAAGTATAAATGTTCATATTTCTTAATTTTAAAAAGTCTATAAAATAAATTTTAAATTCTGATTCTCTAAATTTATGTTTCAAGTTCAGAGTTTATTTTGAAGAAAAATAAGTTCTGAAGAAAAAAGTATGCTAGATTTCACAGAAGTAGTGTTATGCATTTTTTGTATGCTCATTTATTTTTCATGTTGTGTTCTTCTGTTGTAGCCAAGTTGCAACCTGGTAAGCATTTATCTGAATCTTGTAACTTCACCAGCTGTCCAGAGATGACTCATTATTGTTTATTAAGGGAAGAAAAGAAACATAGCAAAAGGTAACTCTAATGGTATGTTTTATTTAAGAATTCAGGCTCATTGACATATTTCCTCATGAGGAAGATTTAGTAACATTGCTATGTGCTGAAGTTCCTTTAATAATTGCTTTAATAATAATTATTTTTTCCCCATAAAACCCACCTCATCACTCTATCTCTCTTGACCATAAATGTAACTTGCTTTTCCAATTTCACTGATGCCAGCATGAAGATGACCTACCAGAACCTGGAAAGGAGCACATCAATGTTACAATATGCCTCTGAGATTTTTCTATAGTCTATTTGACCACCTTATACTTTCTCTATAATTTATCCTTCTGAATTCCAAAAGCAAGCCTTGCTGTAAGGTTAGAAGAGACCTTTTGTGGAGCAAATGAGCAGGGCTTTTAAAAATATCAAGGACTTTGTTGCCATATGCTTCTACTTGTATTGGGCTGCCCTGAGCTTTACTTTTGAATACACTCCGTTAAATGTGCCAGACCTTACTACAAAACTCAAAAAAAAGAATTAAAACTCTGGCTTCTCAAGCATTTGTGCATGAGGACAGCAGGAGGTATGCTGTTTTAGGGAGAATTATGTTCCCTCTTAACTTACGAATATCGCTGAAAATGCTGCAAGGGCTATGAAGTCCCTTTGGATACGTTCAGAAGGGTGATCAGTTTATAGTAATGTTTATGCAGTTTTGCATATGTTTTGTTGATATGATTATGCCTATTAAGTTATCTCTTGGATCGTATTAACAAAAGATGCTACAAGGAAGCCAGCCAAAATAAGTGATATATTAGCTCCTCACTAACCTTGAGGTTAATTCTAAGAGCTGATGGCATTTAATTCAATAGCAAATAACAAGGATTCTTCTTTCATTCTTGCAGCTGCAGAAAGAACAAAGCAGACTGGAGGACAACAGAGGCACAATAAAATATCTATTGAGCTGTAAAAAATTTATCATCTGACACTTTACAAATGGTTATCTGTATTTATCTGTATAGCAATGAGTGTCAAAAAGATAATTTAACAAAGCAGAAAGATGAATATTTATTTCTGTGATACACTCTAACCCCTCCTCCCTCCACCTGCTGACAGCCTAAGTAACATTACTGGGAAAAACAAACCAACCAATCAACCAACCAACAAAAGCTCCTCCACTCCCCTGCCCCCCTGCTCCAACCAATTCCCACCTCGAAAAACCTAACCCAAACTTTTTAGAAAAATTAGGTATTTTCATGAAAGATAAGTTTCTTGAGGCTCTCCAGTTTCTAGATGATGCTAGATGAAGAAAGTGTCCCAATTCTAGATCATCTTCCTTTATATAGCCATTCCTTATGAGAAATAAGGGACAGTTATTTTGGAAAACAATCAATCTCTTTTTACATAAAAGGATGCAATGTAGAAAAAATCTCCTAGAGATATATACTTATGTAAAATATCAGCCTAACTAGACCAGGCAAGATTTTTTAAAAGATCTTTTGCTTCAGAACTTTCAAGGAAGATTTCAGAATATTAAAAAGGGCTGATGAGTTGATTGTCAGACAGTCAGAATCCTTCTTGCATTTGTCAGAGAGGAGAGACTGCATAACACAGAGCTCCCAATACTGAAGTTGATTTTATTAGCCTGATCAGCTGCCTCTTAGCCCTTCAGGGTAGAACAGTCTTGTGAAAAGAGTGAGCAAAGAAAGAAAGGCACATGGTAAGGCCATGCATACCCTTAATTAGGAAACCAGAATACTTTTAATGTACAGTACATTAAAAGTAATGCAAAAGAATTCAAATCAACAGGAATTAACAGCATTGACTTAATTTTTCATGAAAAACCCTCAAAAGGTTTAATCTAAATATTTTTTAAAATGTAAAATGTAAGGTCACTGTCAATATTGATAATTCTATTAATTTATCCTCTATAATTTTAATTTCTTCCTTTAGCACCAAACCACCAACCACAATCAGTATTTCAAGTCTGAGTTTCAGAGGATGTTGGTACCTACTTTTTTTTTCTGAGAAATGTAAACCATTTAACATTTTTACCTGTTTTGAGCCTTTTTCTTTATGACAAGCATTTTACTTTCAACTTCCTTGACTATCTGACACTGGCCAGGAATGCAGGTTTTTTTAGATCTGCTTTTTTTTTTAAATATGCTTTGTAGATTTGATTGGCTGCCCCCTCATTATTTCCTTATCCATTTAACTGTAATTTTAGGTTCTGATTTTGCCCTTTTTAAATGCAGATTCCTAACAATTGATGTAAAATTATGTAAACATTGAAGTGGATTACTGATATTACTTGAAGCCTTAGAGTACCTTTAATGGATTTGGAATGAGAACTGAATAATTTAGTGCTGTGTGTCTGACAAACACAGGCTGTGTGTGGGTGTCCGCCTTTCAGAAACACCTGCAGTACAATTGATGATATATACACAGATGCTGATCACTAACCCTCTTTCCATAACAGTATTTTTCCTTTCCCTTCTTTTCATCTATCAATTACAAGACTAGACAGACGACTTCTGTAGATTCCTTCACTGTATCCTGGTTTAAATGTTTACATATGATATTTCACCTTTAAAACATGCTTACAAATATAATTCTTGTAAAAAAATTTAGTTTAAAGATAAGACAGGCCCAGTTCACTGAATATGTTTCAAGCACATTAAAAGTGATTTGAAATTATGCTTGAAAACACACAAAGTTGTTTTTAAGAGATTAAATTCCTGGTTTATAGTGGCATTCACACAGAGCTGATTAACAAAACAAAACACAGCAAGAAAAAACAAACAAACCAAAAATCCTAAACAAACCAACAAAAAACCCAAACCCAGCCCCCAACAATCCCCCCTCCCCCCCCCCAAAAAAACAACCAACCAACCAATCACAAACCAACAAGGTATGTAATTTGCTTTGCTTTAGCACATAATATCCTGGAAGGGAAACATTTACTTCATGACAGAAAAGAATTTTCCTTTGCTCATATTTTTATGTGTTAATGGTTCTTTCCTTATGCTTTTCTATACTGACTAATATTTGACTGGACTACATCAATGCAAAGAATTCTTCTGGTTTTGTCTTCCCACTCAATACTTTCTTTGGCTTATTTTATTTTTAGTATCACTTCTTATTTTGAGCCTTGGCTGCCCTCCCTTTTAATGTTTTCTGCAAGCTCAGTGTTGTCAGAATCTGATAAATTGGTGTTTCCATTTGGAATATATTCCATATCTTCTCAATCCCTAATCCATCTGCTTACAACAGTGATTTTTGACAGCTCTGTTGCACTGGTGTTTTTGTCAATATTATTTAAGTATAACTGTTGATTGGACTGTTTCTCTGCTTCACAGCTTTTGTTATTTTATGACTATTTTAAGAACTTAAACTTGTCATCCCCAAAGTGTACAATTTAAAGTGGAATGTGTAATTTGTTTCCTATAACAAAAGCAAATATATCAACACTAACTGATATTGATGCTGTTTAATTTCATTGATGTCCCATAATATGACACCAATCAACATTAAACCAGAATTTCAAATTTCTAAGAGGAAAAAACAGAATAAATTCACTGGCATTCCAGTGAGTTTTTAGCTACGTAAACTCCTGGAATTTCTTTTCTCTAATGCAGAGTGTAATTGTGTCAATCTTCAACAAGATTTTAATTTGAATTTAGTCCCATATTTTACTGTTATAATCATATAAGATATATGGAACTGCATAAGCAAAAATAACTGCATAAAAGAAAACACAGGACTTCTGTCTACAGAATGGCAAAAAAACTGCTTAGCAGTGCAAAACTTCTAAAGAACAGATGTATTTCAGTTAAGGTGCTCTTGAAAAAATGTTCCAAGAGGCAGGAGGATCTTCTAGGATTGGACGTGAGGACTGTTTTACTCTGACCTGTTTCCAGATACTTAAGGACCCAGATACAGAACAATATGATGAAATTACTGGTAAGTATTACCTGCTTAATTATTTCTAAATCCCTCTACTTTGTAATACATTTTTAAGTTCTGGAGAATTTTTTAAGCCCTGAAAATAAAAATATATTAGTCTATTAGAAATTAGTACATTTTCATTAGAGCTAAACGCAATTCTTTCATTTATTCTGGAACAAAAAAGTCATATTTTCTTACTTCTGAATTTTTATTTTTTACTAAATTGCATAATTGTCGTTTTTCTGCTTCAGTAAAATGTAATCGTAATCTGTTATTCAATTAATAAATTGGTTTTCCACAAACAGAACTACAGACTTTAATCTTGTTTTCCTGCTTTTAATTGTCTTCCAAATCTTTTAGCCTTAGTGTAACACCTAGGAAAATAACTTTTCTGTTTATTCTCCCACTGAGTAGTTTGTCCATATGTATTACAGAGACTGATCTGAAGGGTTTCTCTAATCTTGCGTCCAGGGATGTCTGGATCACTGCCAATTTCACCCTTGATGAATTCAGTTATATATTTATTTTGCTTTAAAAAACCAAATCTTTAGTTTGATGTGTGAAAATATTTCCTGTCTAACCTTTCATTACAAGTGAAAAAGTGGCAAATTTCGTTTCTTCTTCTTGGTCTCTTAAAAAAGCTTTGAGATGCCTTTTAGATTGTGATAGAATTCTGTGTTGCTGTGCTTTCTTAGAGCTGCCACACACTTTTTACTGAGGCTAGTTTATTGTCTAGAGAAAGAAGTTATAAATGACTCATACTTTCTTGTTCTTGCATTAGTGAGAAAACACATTCATCCACAGGGAAGATGGAAGACTTGCAGGGTCTGTTTAAAACACAGGTGAAAGACAGTTTTTAAAATGTTGAGAAATAGTTGGAAAGCATTTCCATATTTCAGAGACTTATATTTTGGTTGAAATAATCACTCTGTATTATAAAGAGTCCAGATGGGATAGAACATAATTGTAATAAGAACACAAAGATATAGTAGCAGACTTCTTAAATGCAGAAGACTGCAACATTTTAATCATCCTGAAATAGCCCAGCTTGAATTCAAACAAGGAAAGACAAGTGTTTCAAGAAATTTAAGGCTGAATTTAGACTTTTTATGAGATGTCAAAGAAACTCCCCATAATTTCATTATTATATTTATTTGATTAATCTACTGCAATATTACTTTGAAGCTGTAATGACTATTTCTGTTATATATGAATATCAGTACTAGCATATTATATTTTTCAAGCATCCAGATGCTCAGCATTATTTTGGCTGTAAATGCTGTGATAATAAATAAGTTTGATGAAAATATATGGGGAAAAATATTCACTTCCAGACATTAAAACTTGCTGAAAGGGAGTTCAGACTGAAGAAGTGTGTTCATTAACAGGGTTCCAGAGAACTATTCGGATACTTCCGTCTGTACCTACTTTAATGACGAGTACCGTGCCCACTAGGAATGAGCTTGTTGAGTTAAACAGGCACTGAACACCAGCATCCAAACCCTCTTTCTATATATATTGTCCATGTAAATATAATATGCATATATATATGTGTATATAAATATGTATAT
>WAAE01010096.1:0-45847 GCA_013400495.1 Nicator chloris
ATTTTATTTTATTTTTTTATTTGAAGCCAAAAGTGCACTGAATACCCTGAGACATCTAGGTGTTTTTCAGGGTTATTTGGGTTTTATTACGAGATTCAAGAAAGAGACAGGCTTTAAAGAAACTGGAAGAGAGAATCTAGAGAAATCAATCTGCAATAAAATAACAAAATATTAGTGATGTAAAGAGAAATTTTGAGAGAGGGAGCTATTGATAAAATTTTCAAACCCATTTCCTGTAGGGGACATTTAAATAAATAGGAGAGCATGGCAATTTACAGTGCTCCTGTCAGCAAACAGCAGCAACTATGACACCTGGAAACTCTTCTGCTCCCCTGCCCTCTTTAATTGCTGTTACCCTACTGACAGGATGCAAGTACTCACTCACTCACTCCTGTGAAGAGTAAAAATTCCCGGTATTCAAATTCCCAATTCCTCTGATAGGACATAATATAATTGCACTTCTGTTGCCCATCAGGTGGCTGCATGGACGTTGTCAGAAGATGTGAAGTGCATCCTCCCTCCTGGCCTTATGTGGCTGCTATACAGCACAAGAATGTAGGTGTTTTTTGTGGAGGAACTTGTGTGGAAAACAATGGGTTTTGACAGCAGCTCATTGTAAGTATTTTAAAATGGGGCAATTTTAATTATTCATTGACGTGAGGCATGGTATGCAAGCCTGTAAGTGAAGAAGGGTGAGTATTGGCTTTTTAATAAGATATTAAAAGTTGCAGTTCTCTTACTAAAATGATCCTAGAACTTGTCATTCTGTTTTTAGTTGCTGTAAACTACTGATCTGCATTGCAGAGTTATATGCATTAGTCAGATCCTGCCAAAGTTAAAGCATAAATACTGTGCTGTTGAAAGACAAATTAATTCTTTATGGATGGGAAACAGCAATGTCTTAGAGAAGGGAATATGTCCTAAGGTTTTTTAAACAAATCTTACCGGTGTGCCTGGAACTAAGTCTCAAAATACCCTGAGAGATGAAGCTGAATTAGATGGGGACACTGTTCCTCTCATTTTGAGTGACCTGGGCTCACAAACCCAGAATGTCACTCATGACTATGACACGGAACGCTATCCTTTTGACAAGTTAAACGTGAGCAGAAGCACGTCTTCCCCAGGTGGGATGTCCCGAGGTCAGCTCTGCTGTTGAACGGCTGACTCAAGGTAAGGGGGACATCTACTGTTCACATTAGGAAGTAAAATGCCCTATTTCTCTTAAAATATTCCCTGAATTGTATCCTAGTTCTGCAATTTTTCTTTATTTTGATTATCTGAAAGGAAACCAGTTGCAATTAACCTGTGCAAACCTGACCTCCTTAAACACAGTGTGGGCAGGTTGGCCAGCCTTCCTCTATGAGTTAGTCTGAAACAGAGGACGCAGCTCCTTCTAAGTGAATTTGACTTGCACTGTTTTTCAGCTGAATCAGGTTTGGTTGTAAGGGTAGAAATAGTAATTCTTAGCATTCTCTGTTTTGCAAATTTACAAAACCAAATCAAGTCTTCCTTTTTGGAATTAAGGGACTTTTTAATGGGATCTAGAGACTATTTCTTCAGTCAATATGTCAGAGATAGCCAGTCAGGTACACCCATAAAAATTCAGATTTGTTAGCTGTTCAGTGGAAAGGGCATTGTCTGTCTCTGATCCTGTGGAGAATGTGCTCTGGTCACTGACTTGGGTTTCTAACAGCACACTGTTTTGGGCTGACTTTAAGTCTTTGTCACGGGGGCAAGCTGAACCAGTCTGGTTTCCTTCTCCTAAGCTGTAAGACAATGCTCACACAAAACCCACCAATGCCTGTTCTACGCCTGGTGCAATTGCAGTGCATGTAAAACTTCCTAACTAATGGATCTCATGTGTTCATCATGTCTGAAATAATTTTTTTCTTAGGAAAAACAGCATGAACTCAGCAACATGAATCTCTGTGTGGCCTGTGAGCCACTTGTTGGAATCACAGAGATGGAGTTTCAAGATACATATCATTCTCTCTGAGGAAGTGTATTTTTGGATAAAAAGAGAAATTTTTGGACTCCAGCACTGCCTGTGCACCTATTTTCACAAACTTTTAAGTATAAATAAATGAATTATGTCTCTCAGTGAGACGTGCATCTCAAATGAAGAAAATAGTTCTTTTATATTTTGTATTGATAAATTCTTTGTTCTGGCTTGAATAAACTTTCCTATTTACAGTGAGACTATGTTCTGAAAATGAAGCACAGGAAAGCAGCGGTATGTGTCCTGCAATGTCAAATCATTGGGCTGCATTAAGTCTAGCAGGGCAAAATGAAGAAACACAAATGTTAATAAATACATTTCTGGTTATACTTATAGAGCTTGGAACAGAACAGAATTTATTGGTTGCTTAGCTCTTAATGTTTATTGGCAGGAAGTGAACATGTAACTCTTTGAATTTTAGCATTCTCTCTCTTTTTTAATATCCACTGTTGGGATGTCTTGGGCTAGGCAAGACACATCCTTCTTCCTTAATGTGCTGAATCCTGCGTTTAGAAAATTAAGGCAAAAACCTTATTAATATTGAAGATGCTCACTTTAGCATAGCATTTACCTGTATGCATAATGCTCAGGATAAGTGTTGAGTACTGATGTGTGTTGTGACATGCTACTGATGTCAGCAAAGTTTCAGCCCTTTGCAGGATTAGGTTATAAATCCAAAGGAGACCTTTCAGAGATTAATGAAAGGCACCAGTAGCAGCAGTCCTTGTGGAAGCAACTCCCCTTGTAAAGATGGGAGGCTCTTTCATGAAATTAATTCCAAACTCTGAACATCTCTAGAAGTCAGTTATCATACAATTATTTCACTAAATTATATTTGCAGTAAAGAAACATGATAGAGGGAAAAAGTTCATGTCAAAATATTGAAACAAATTATTTCCTGCTCTATGTTTTAATCATGTAGTTGTAAAATGAAATGGTATTGTGTTACATGTCTTTTGATTATCCTCAGAGAAGTTGATCAGTTCCTGTAGTGACTTTCTCTTCCTATATTTTCTATAAATTACGGAATAGATGAATTGGAAGACAGAGTTGTTCTTGGAGCTCATCGGGCATCCATTACTGAAAAAGAACAGCAGATATTTGGGATTATGGAAACATTTCCTCATTTTCAGTCTGACTGGCCTCCCTTTGATAATGATATAATGCTCCTCAAGGTATGGTTTTAATTACTGCTGTATTTTTATGAAAGGAATTTGCTGATGACAATTTTGGCTACTCTTTGATATTGAAGAGTACATTCAGATAGTTTAACAATATCACAGTACATTCAGATAGTTTAATAATATCACAATTTTGATTGTATTAACCTAGATGAAGTTAGAGGATCACTGGCTCTGTTAGCAGGGATGATATTTCAAGCCCAATCTGTGCTCTAAAATTCCCTTTTTAATCCATTCACTGCAGCAACTCCTCCAAACCACAAAGCACATTCTTCAGTAATTATTCAAAGGCAAAGCAGAAGGGATGTACGCAGTGGAGTCTGGCTCACGTCTCTATCCCAGAGTTATATCTTGTGCTGGACTAAGTAAAAATACAGATGAAACTTAATTTTCTGAGGTAACCAAGTAAAGTGAAAGTGTGGATAATATGGGACATAGAGACTCAGCTCTAGGAGCACAGAGTGGTCACAAAGTGGAGGAGGCTCAGGACAGTGCAGAATGAAGCATGGAAATTGTCCTTGCGAACATTATCATCTGATGGCAAAGAGGGGCAGGGCCGTAGGAATGTGAATTTACAGGGGAGCTGGGACTAGATGATCTTCCAGGTCCCTTCCAACTGTAACATTCCATTCTATGATTCTATTATTCTATGACTGGAACCTGGTTTTTAGTATTTAGATGGCATCACTAGTTTGACATGACAATGACACAAGGAGGAAGGTATCCATGTCCCTTTCTGTGCTAGCTGGAACACTTACAGGCATCTGTGGTTCAAGTAGCTGATCACGGCCCATCTCTGAGGAGCTGTTCCCCCAGATGTTAGTGAGCATTCTACATCTGCTTCACTGTCAATGCAGACCAAGCTCATCTCACTGGCTTCTCCTGTGGCCACTTGTCAGGAGCACCAGGGTATCTGGGAACACAAAACCAAGAAGGATCACTAGGAAGTAATATTTCTAGAGCTGAAAATCACAACTCTGTTCCAGAATGATATGGATACCATAAAATCCTTTGAATTTGACACAGGGATAGTACTAGAGCTTACCTCCCACCTCTACACTTCTGCAGTAATGGAGTATTAAATAATTTGGAATAAGCTTTCCAGCTTTGGAATTTTCCAGCAGCACTGGCAACAATAACTGCAAAGATCTTTTTTTAATAAATTTTTGATTTGTTGGAGCGCATTTTTTGAAAGGCATAAAGCCAGAATTGTTTAGCTGAGAACCATACAGCACGCTGTGAAATGAATCGTGGTGCAGTGACCATAAGACTGAAAATGTCTGTTCAGTAGCTGTGAGCCCTTACCTGTAAGCACACTGAGGATATATGTCAGGGTTTGGCTGCGTTTTCATTTACAGGCTTAAACCGACCTCTGTGGAAGGATGGATTTGTCAGGCAAAGGCCAACAAAACATAGACAGTTTGAATTATTTAAATCCTTTAGAATCTCTCAGAGCAAAAATTGGCAGTCTGAATAGTCTGAGACCTGATTTTTCCTCAATTACTTTGCTGCTTTCCTGTCTAATTGCTTATAGCTTTTGTTTTCATCTTTGTTGATGGGCATATCACACTGTGCTTTGACACTTTTCTGTCAGTCAAGCACCAGAATTTGATTTCAACACTGAAGTTTAGTGGCAAGTTAGGTTTGTGAGCAGGACATAGATCCAGCAGCCTAACTCCCATGTAAGTTTTACATTTCCCACTGTACCCAACAGAAAGCTGGGCTTGAACTCACTGCTGTTGCCATAGATGAGAAATTGCTGTACTGCTACTAGGGAAAGTCTTTTGAATTTTCAAAGGGGCAATTAAGCTCAGGATCAGTTCCTAAATAGTGAAAAGTGATTTTTAAGGGAAGTATTGGTAAAATGATACTAAATGATAATTGAAACTAGACGATACTTCTGTTCTTCTCTGCATAAGAAATCTAGTTTTCCTTGTTTTGCTTTCTTTTTTTTTTCCTTTTCAGCTGAATGATACTGCCAAACGGAATAAATATGTGCAACTTTTGCTTCTGCCTCACTCTTCTGATGATGTTGATCCTGGCACACTCTGCCAGGTGGCTGGCTGGGGAGACACATCACCAGGAAAGCCATCAAAATATCTCCAGAAGGCAAGCCTTAAAATTGTCAATAGAAAAAGCTGCGACAAACATTATGCCAATGATCCCAAAATAACCAACAATGTGTTGTATGCTACAGGGAAAATAAATTAAATCTGAGGTAAGAAACAAATTTACAAAGGGGGGACATATATTTAACAATGGTTCCTTTTTCACTGGGAGCAAAGCAGTGTTAGACATCTCAGGAGGCTGGTCTTTTTAAAGTGATTTTAACCACATTTGTGAGAGACTTTATTGCTGTGAAAAAGATGTGTTAAAACTTTGTTTCGTTTAGGTCAGGGTACCAATCAGAATCGGGAATTTGAGCCTGGGATTATCTGTTAACCTCGGGTATATTTCTTTAGATATGGTGCTCTCCTTACACACCACCTGTAGCTATGGGAGAAAAAGCAGAGCTATCAGGGACTCAATTATCTGATCCTTTCCAGAAGTCAACATCTGAATAGTACAGAATTAACTGTATGTCAAAAAGGGCTGTTTGGATCTTGCTTTTGATGCTCTCTGTGCTGAATCCAGAAGAGACAATTGATAAAGAAATGAGAATCAATTTATACCAACAATAAAAAATATATTTTGAAATAGAATTATGATAGCGCTCTGCTGCTCCACAGCATTTGCATCAAAGGCTCCCTCAGGTTTGAAAAGCAACCTGTCTTTCATCACATGAAGTGTTGTAAGGCAACTGCTCCATTTCATAGGCTGGAAAAGTTAGAAGCAACATTTCCAAACATACTTGTGCACTGCAGGTGGCACTGCATGCTCCTCTGGAGAGAAATAGACACATTGGCAGCTAGTAGTCTTCCAAGGAGATTCAGGTGAGCAATTAAACTCTGCTGGTCAGAACCATGGGATTGTTTCTTTTGGGGAAGGATGTGAAAATACAAGCATACCTGGAGTTTATAAGTGTCTGACTGAAGAATATATTGACTGGATAAAAAGAAGCATTTCCAGCGACACAGATCCATGAAACAGTCATGAGCATTTTAATAAATATTGTGCTGTGCGTTAGAGCTGGATGCTGCTGCTTTAACACACCACCTTTGAAACGTACCTCCCAGCTTTACAGCTGTGCTGACACCACCACAGCTTTATAAGAACAGTTCAAAATATCCACATTTGTACAGATAGCACCTTTACTAACCTCCATCAGAAAACTGCCACTTAGAAAACCTGACTGATATTGGATTCCACTCTGCTTCTTACTGGAATAAGAAAGTATTTATTCACCTGGGATAAAGCAACATTTATTAATGTGTACTTACACAAAAATTCTGTTTCAGATTGATAGTGAAGGTCTGCTGAATGAGAAAAAATAGGACAAAAGCTTAAAATGTTCAAATATTTATCTGTGATGTTATTAAACCCCAAATACTTCATTTTACCTTTCATAATACTTATTATTGAATACTTATTTATCTAAATTCAGTTTCAAAGGGTTGTAATATTAAACAGAGAGAAACAGTTTTCCAGTTAATCTTCATTATAAGGCACAAATACAGAGATAAAAATGTCTGTCTTTTTTTCCCCAGATTTTTTATTTTTGTTTGTTTGTTTTTGTTTGTTTTTGTTTTTGGAGTTGTGCATGTGTTCTTTTGGGGGGGTGTTTGGTCTGGTGGTTTTTGTTTGTTTGTTTGTGTTTTGTTTTGTTGATCAAATAAACTGAATCATCTCCAAGCTTGGTTCATAATCTCACTCTTTCAGTTAATAGTTTTCTCAAAAAGTATAAACAGTGATTGTAATAGATGTAATTATAGTTCTTTAAAACAGCTCCTATCTAACATCTGTCAAAACAAACAGGCCTCTGGCTATGGATTTCAACAGACTTCTAGTAACAGAAGGACCTGGTGTGTTTCTGAAGAAATCTGTGGTTAGCATGCTGTACTCCATTTCCTTCCAAATATTTTATAGGCCTCTTGTAACTAACAATTTTGAAGTGACCGTCTGCAGGGTTTCTCTGCTTCTGTGTTTATTGCACTAACATGTACCAAACACTGTAAACTTTGGGATGTTGCAGAGGCATGAATAAATAACTCCAGCACAACAACCTACTGGCCTTGATTATTGACCAGAAACCATGTCACAATTCTGAGCAGAGCAGAACAACCTTATAAAGGAACTATAAGTAGGAAAGAAGTGACTGGACACCACAAAACTGGGTTGGTTGTTGGCCATGGTGCAATAAAACCTGCCACTGTGGTGTGTGGGAGCTTAAGCCCAGCTCTTATTCAAGGTTGTGGGAAGGAAGACCTGAGATGATGTCAGTGGGATTTGGCTTAGTACTGGAATACAGAGAGAAGTGGGAAAAACTGAGAGAAAAAATCAAAAGACATATAAAAGTGGAAAGAATAACATATCACTGTTCTCGCTTTACAGCTGAGAGTCTGAGGATGTTGAACACAAATTAGTCCCTTTTACCTTTGTGAGGTAAATGACAGGAGACTTTTCACACCATGCAGTCCAGCGGCCACCAGCTGGTGTTTAACTTGGCCAAGGTAAGACATTCACTCCCTCACTCACGTGAACAGTGGCTGTCTCTGTCACTGATGGAAAAGAGTAAGTGATAAAATCTGGAAACCATAACCCGACAGATTCATTACAGTTCAGATGCTGGGCTTCCTGCGTGTGATCTTCTGCAATTACTTGATTCACATCATCTTTTTTCTGTTATGGGTAATGGAGTTTGTGGAGTTACTGCTGGGCCTGACTGCCCCTGCCCAGCCCCTGTGGNGACCCCCTCAGGTGCCAGTAGCACCCCCACAAGCATGCAGCAGCCTTGACTCAATTTCTGTCCACCCTGAGGTTTTATGCCCTCCCTGTGTAATAGGAGGGAAGCCTTTGCTAGCTTTGAAATGCCAGTGTCCTGAGAGAGTGCCTGCCCTCCCACCTCTCCGTGTGAGGAGGGGCACTTTGGGCCAGGGAGAGTGGCAGGAGTCCTGCAAAGTGTCCAATAATTCTGCATTTTGTTAGCACCTCTGAAAACACGTGGTGGAAGGATAACTGGTTCTGCAGACAAAGATGGGCAGAAGAAAGGTCCAGGAAAAGGAGGTGACCACTGGTGTCATTCACTGCTAAAAGCAGTGCTGGGCTGGTTCAGAGAACTGAGATCAAAACAGGAAAGCCACAGAGAATAGCTCCATGTATGTTACAGTTTTGCAATGACAGACAGACACCAACAAAGCCTGAAAAAATTAAGCTGGAAACACATTCTTTACCAGATTGAGAAGTGCTAATTTTCAGAAGCTTGTGGCAGAGTTTACTGAACATACTAACACAGCATTTGCAATTCCACTTTCACTCAGTGATAGAAATTTAGTCCTGTCTCTTTTAACCCAACATGCCTTAACACTAATCTCTAGGTGTCTGTGAGGTGTCCCCTTGGGCAGCACCTCCCAGTTCCTAAACATTGGCTTCTTCTACCAGACCAGCTCTCCTGTGCTATTTTTATCTTTACTGGAAATTTATGGGTGGATTAAGGGATTCTGCCTCAGGAATCCTTCTGCCCTTGGCCAGACATATGCTCCTGTCTATGCTCACACTTCTCAGCTTCATCTGCGCAGAGCTGACTTCTGTGTCACACTTTTGCCTCTGTGTCTGTTTTTACTGAGGTCTTCCAGGTAAGCAACATTTCTTAAGGATTATTTTCTGAGATGTCTGACCGGCTTGTTGCCTGTCACACAGTCACGGCTGGGCGTAGAGAGCAGCCCCTAGGGCTGACCGGGCTGTGCGAAGAGCTGACAAATGGCACTGACAGGCGATGTGTGGCACTGAGCAGAGCACACAGTGCTGACACACAGCCCTGGCCTCCATCCGTGAGAGGGGACTGACAGCTCATACACATCACACCGGGGTGCAGTGCCAGTCAGGGTTAGTCCTTAGCTTCATACTGCTCTTGTGCTGAGCAGTAGTGCCTGACGTTTTGTACTACTTTTGGCTGTACATCTAATGCGTTGCATGTTCAATTTTTTGTTAATTATTTTTTTGAAACAAGCTTCTATTTCTCAGTAGAAAAGGTGTTATTATCAATTGTCAACAGCTGTTGTTTCCTGAAAGTGTGGTGGTATGTTTGAAGCATGGACTGCCTCCACAGCTTCTAGTCAAAGTCTTTTATCTTCTGACTACAGAGCTGCCTGCTATCTAGCAAGCTGTAAAAGTAACCTTCCTTTTGGGCAGTGCAATCTGGTATCAGGAAGAAACATTTAGAATAGAGAATTAAAACAAAACAAGCCATCAGATTTTCAAGATAATTTTCTTGAATATTTGCCAAAAAGAAATAAACTCAGAAGACTTTCCAACTCTGAATTAGTTCATCATAGTCAGACAAGTTACAGCAAGTCATTTTCCTATGTCTGCTTTATCTTTTAATTACAGATTGGTAATTTCAAAAATGTATCCTAATCTCATTAGTGACCTGGCAGCTGGTTCAGACACTTCTATCCAGTATGTTTATAACCCCACAATCATCTGAACGAGCTCTTTTTGGATTGACTTATGCATTTCATAATTAATGTCTAACAGGTTACAAGTAGGTTTAATTTAATCTCAATTCAATTCAAGGTGGCACAGGTATTCTCAAAGCAAGGAACCACAGAAAGGTGAGCAAAAATGCCTTTATTATAAAAGCTCTTTTATAATGATACAATAGGAATTTACATACCTTATCTACTTACAGAAGCCTATATAAGATTTAATATATAAACAATAGAGTTTCAGAGACTTCATTCTTATGAACTATTAATACATTTTTTGGTAAAAAGCAGGAAACTTCGCCCTATTAAGACATTCTTACAACACCTTTATTTCAATAAAAAAACCAAGCCTCTCTGCACCCACATAGAAAATCAAGATAGGGATAATTAGAACAGCAGCAATATCAGTAAATGAAAAAAAAATTACTTTAATAAACCTTAATCACTCTTGTACTAAAAAGTAATAGTTATGAGTATTTTGTTAACTATTAATTAACAAGTCCAGAGAAGAGCCATGAAGATGATTAATGGGACGGAGCACTTCTCCTGTGAAGAAACACTGAGACAGCTGGGATTATTCATCCTTGGGAAGAGAAGGCTTTGGGGTCACCTAATTGCTGCCTTCCAGTACCTGAAGGAAGCCTACAAGAAAGATGGGGAGGGACTTGTTACAAGAGCATGTAGTGACAGGACAGGGGAGAATGGCTTCAATCTGAGAGAGAGTAGGTTTACATGAGATGTTGGGAAGAAATTCTTTACTCAGAGGATAGTGACTGGATCTGGAACTGGTTGCCCACAGGCTGCGGTTGCCCTGTCCCTGGAATTGTTCAAGGCCAGGGTGGGCCTTTGAGCAATGTGATCTAGTGGAAGGTGTCCCTGTCCGTGGCAGGGGAGTGGGAACAGATGATACTTAACACCCCTTCTAATCCAAATGATTCTATGATTCTATGATTTCCATTTAAATGAAAAAATGGTACATGGTTGTTGGTTGAGGTTATCTTGAAACAATGTAGAGGATATTACCTATTAGGATGCAGTGGTCAGTCTGTCTCAAGCTTGCTCTCTGTTACAACCAAAACTATAACAAATATACTTTCAGCTCAGAAAGAATATCAGAAAATTGATACCAGAAAAAAGCAGAAATTCTTTGAAAATACATGCATGAAAATAGGGTGGACTTTGGATTAGTATATGTGCAAAACCCGTGGCATATTCTAATGGCAATGGACCACATTGACAGTGACGTGGCATTCACTGGTTAAAATCTTGGACATACACATCCCTTGCCAAAAGCCACTGTTCTGTCTGGATACTGGTCTTGGCAAAGTTCAAGTAACAAATATTTGCACTGAGCTCACAATTATTCTCAGATCTTTGGGCATGCTGATGGAGAACTGTGGAAAAACTTGAACTTCTCCCTTTCACTGGTGGTTGTGAGAGGCCCTGTCTTCAAAGTGGTCCAGTCAGACCTTGTTAACAAATTCCTCCTATGTATAATCCACGTCATAATGAAGAGAATAAAGTGGAGGCAGCAATTATACCTGCATCACTGAAGATATTGCACTGACAGAGACAGAAGAGAAAGTTGCTGATACTAATGTGGTGTTTGTTTTCTTTCTGCGATATTAGATGGGTTCTACCCTAGTTTCCTTGGTGTGGCTCTACAATAAAACGTAGGTAGGTGAGGACATGAGGGTGCTGAAAATGTGATACAGGGCACTGTGGTCGTCATGATTCGAGGTACATCAACTTCAGAGCCTATCACATTCACAGGGGAGTGGAGTGGTGTTTGTGCTCCTCCAAGAGCAGGAATGGGTGGTTGGAGTCGCCCTGTGAAATGAGAGTCTGCTGCAGCAACAATCAGCCAGGGAGTGCCACAGTGAAATTTGACAAGGACTGCACATTAGAGTCTTGAATTATTAAAAAACATCTTACTTTCTAACAGACTATTCTGTCTTATGAACAATGATGTTGATTTTATTGAGTGATCTTGGCCTCATGGAGCAGAAATTTTGAGAGTACCTGAACAAGGTTAGAGCATTGCTGGTGGTAAGAAAACACAAAAGCTAGACTAAATTCTAAAGCAATATTTAAATTGTTTTTCTTCCAGACCTCTTTCCTTCCCCTTGTTTTTCCTGCACCCAGTTACTGAAGTTAGGGTCACAGTAATGGTTACCCGTTTTGATACTCATATTTGCGACAGCAGTTTCCAGAAGGGTTTGTTATTCCACCAGCAGTACTGGGTTGGCTTCTTCCCTCCTCATGATGCTTGGTTGCAGCTTAGCCATCCTGGGAAGCGTCTGCCCAGACAAACACTCCGGTGACTTTGAAAGAGTTTCCATCCGCACAATCAGTGGTTTCCAAGTCCTGTTTCAGGCACTTATCTTAGGCAATAGAAAAACAAAAAAACCTCTTTCCCTCTATGCTGATTGTTGAAAATGGACTTTTTATTTTTACATCCAATGCTTTATAAATTAAAAAGGAAACATTTCTTGTTTTATAAAACAGAAAAAGCCACTATAGCCAGCACTGGAGGTACTCTGCCCAGTTCTGGCCCAAGTGGCCTCATGGAGTCCATATGAGGGAGCATCTTGTACACCACAGCTTTGGGGACTGTTTCCTACAATCAACAACTATCTGAGGCTGACCTTCCTCTTTGTTCCCTTTGCAGCTTCTTTACAGTCTGGGTGAGATGCTTACCCAGCACCCAGCCAGCGTTCACAGTCTGAAACATCATAGGCCAACCCCTGGCACAGGGAAGAGGATCCACAATACAGTGAGGGGCACAATTAAAACATAGGATTGAGTAGCAGCTAGCTGGTTTTAAACAAATCATCTAAGAAAGTGCATCTGATTGTGAACTATTTCAGAAATGTTTCTGGCTTAAAAAGCTTATCCTATCATGGTCAGGAAACATCTAAAATAACTCACGTTCAGTCTATGACAATTCAGAAGATAAATTAAAAGAGAAGAATAATGTGCCATTGTGGAGAAATCATGTATCCAGTCTGCCAGATTCACAACTTGGAAATATAGCTCCAGCTTTGCATATTTCACTCATTTTTTGCCCAGGTAGTTTTCTTAAAGAATAAATCTTCTGGGCATTTGGTTCAATGACTGAAAATTGCCATCAAGTTTTGACCAAATGACTAACATTGATCAATTAACAAAATTTTAAAAAAGACTGCTTGTGTATTATATTTTATACTCTCATATATGCTGAGCATATATAAGTGATATAAATTATCACATTTCTGAGTAAAAATGCAAGGTTGTGTTCTGCACTTGTAATATTGCTATTTATTACACCTCTTTTAGCAGTATATTAAGAGAGCTGAAAATAATGAAATACAAGCCAAAAGAGATTTGGAAGTGATTAGGCTCTTTGCAGGTTTATAGCTTATTATTTTAAGCTTTCTAGCAGTTTTGTTTCTTAATGAGACCAAATTTGTCACAGGCAATATGCAGCTGTTACTCCTCACTGCTTTCTGAGTAGAGCTTGTTTGCAAACATTCCTTTCCATATTTTGAGTAAAAAACACACAGCAGAGATCATAAAACATTGAAAGCATCACGTGAAATCCCAACCCTGCTGAAATGAGTGACACAGCACTTAGATCATTGAAGTCAGCATTCACCCACAATATGTGTGCTCCACGGAAAGGAAAAAATTAATATTTGCAAACAGAGCCATATGATTTATGGAGCAAAGGAAAAAGGATGTAGGAAGCATGTGTGTGAAAATCCTTTTGCCACACTATGGAAACAAATGGTCCTGTGTTAGGTCCCGTCAACTGCACTGTTCTTGGAGACACTGACTGGTGTCTCTTTTCATGGAAGCCAAGACATTAATTCAGTTTGTTTCCAAACCTGTTCAATGAAGTAGATACCAATTCATATAGCACAGAAATGCCTGAGGACTAGCCACCAAAACTCTGCTTTAACAAGGCTTTGCTCTAGTTAATCCAAAGTCTCAGAGGCTTCAGCTGGGATGGACAAGATGGATGGAGAGTGAGGACTGTGAACAAGAGAAAGCCATAAAGATGGAACAAAGAAATATGGTCTGCTGAGCTCATATTTTTATGGTGCTTTTTATGTGTGGCATAAGTAAACCTGCACACAGATCAGAGAGAAAGTATGGTATATTAAAGCAGAAACAGAGTATAATGAGGATTAAGGCTAAGCCAGAGAGATCGTGCAGCTGAGAGAAGTAAGAATGAAACAGCCACTCATCCCAAAGAAAGAAAGTATGTGTAACACTGGAAAAAAATCTGAAAAACAGTTCCCATTGATGTCCTTACTCCTCTCAGACCTTGTCTGGCTCTTCTCTGAAGTTGTGTTACTTAGGAAATGCAGAAGTCCTCCTCTGGCCTTTCTGGGATCACCTAATTATTCTGGAAAATATCTATATTTCAAAGATGAGTACTTACGAAAGGGAGAGATTTCTTCTTAAAGAAAAATGATGATCAATGTAAATTTGATGTGCTTGCTTATCTAAATTAATTACTTCAAATTGACTTTTCTCTGCCACTGGAAATCATCCTGGCCATATTGGAAAGAATACATGGAAGCATTAGCTCATGAGGACACCTAACCCTAACTTAAACTCAACATTTCACACGTATTACTACAGATTTACTTGTTAGCAACACACGGAGCACAAGAAGATAAAAAACTTTTAATACATTTGTCATTCATTACAGGAAATAGCTACTTAGTCAAGTCTAAACTGTATATAAAGCACGGCTAAAACATTTGCAGAAATGTTGTAGGACAATAGCACTACTTAACTGCAACAAAGTTTCAAAAGACGTTTTAGTATAGAAAAGTAGAAATCACATTAATACTAAAGATATGGTCTTATTCCCATAAAAGTTTATAGAGTTATCAATTTTTTTAATCTTAAAAACCAGAGATCAAAATCAGCTTGAGTTGCAAGCAAAAGTATACTTCCCATCAACCCTAAAATATCTGATTCTAATATCTATATCTAGGAGTTGAAAACCAAACAGTGCACTTTCAGATTCTGCACAGGTACCAAGAAAAAACATTTATTCAATGGGAATTTGGCTTAGTTATCAGGGACTATGAGGGTAGAATCAGAGTATAATTACCACTTGGATTGCATAGAGAAAATATAAAATCCATGCAGTGTTTGTAATTTTACTGACTGTTGTGTTATTTTTTATGTCCAGAAAAAAACTGATGAAAATGCTTTTTCAAATCTAATATATTTTATTCTAGTTCTGCAGAGAAGAGGCTTCGTGAAAATAGAGAAATGAGAGAGTGTTTCTACATCAATTAACTATGTCAAATAGTGAAGGACAAAATAGCCACACTATCTCAGCATTAAAGCTGTTTATCATACGGACACCTGACCCCCTAAGCAGAACATGCAAAGAACCATCATTCACATCTTGGGTGTTTTTATTGATAAAGAAACAGAATATTTGAGGATCAGTCCTGAAAATGTGTTTTTCTATATGGACAGGCTTTATTTCTCCAAAGGTGTACATATGTCTTATGTGGGTTGATTTAGATTTCCAGAACCAAGAAGTGTCACAAAAGAAACAGCTCCTGACAAAAATATTGATAAGATGGGTGTGTGGGAAGGCAGAGTTTTGGGCTATGAGTTACTAGACATTGTATTCAGAGAAGCAAATTTTCTGAAGTACAGAAAATGTATGTGACTTTCTCGTACTGTTCAGAAATTCTCCTTAGATCTTGGAGATCTTGGGCGCTGAAACACCTTTCTTCTTCTAGAAATGTAAATGTCTTGAAAGTATTAAAAAAAGTTTTCAGCCTAACAGAGTCACAACATATTTTTTCATCTTGTTTCCCTGTTTAAATCAACTATGTATTTATTGTGTGTGACAAGCCCAGACTTTCCCACCATGGAAAAAATTGACCCTTGCTGCCATGTGCTGCCATGGAGTTTTCACACCATCCTGTGACTTTTTTGCTGCTGGTATACCTTCTCTAAGCACAGAAGAACTATTTGACTTGATTAGTAAGTGAATTGAGAGAAAGCCAGAGATTTCTGCTGTGCAGATTATTATGGTGATTGTAAAATCACTGGGACTAACTGTTCTGTGAAGGGGCAACACAGGGCAGAGGTTCTGCAATCAGAGCCAGCCATGACTGAAGCCCATGGAAGAACAGGACTGTGCCATATGGGCCCAGTAAACAGCACAGACCTGACAGGGTTCCATTTCAATGGCAAACTCAGAGCATAAATCATGTGCAGTACATTTGGCTAGCAGCTCCCAGGCTGGATATGCCATATACTTGAATGTGGGCATATGGGCAAGTATATTTTTGCTGTACTTCAAAAAAGCTGTGGCTCTTAATCCTGAGGCTCTCTGCAGGTAACCCAGCATATCCAGTCATTTCTATGGTAGCTGCTGTGAGGATTGACAGAGAGAAATGTTTGACAGCAAAGTCCTTGTTGCATCTTCCTGCGTCAGGATGGTCAGAGTGACCAGACATGATGTCTTCGCTTCTGTTCTTGCCTTGAGTTTCTCTCTCCCTCAGCTTTCACTGCACCAGGGACACAACGTCTGTGGTGCTACCCAGTTCAGCTTCTGTAGCTATCTGATCTGCAACAGCTCCAGCAGTTTGTGCCTACCCTGTTCTCCGCATAGCACCTGGTCTGCCTGGAGAAAGCATGTAAACATCTCTTGCCTTCAGCAAGTAGGAAATGTCCCAAAGCACCTATTTTTACCAGAGTGGAGTTGCTATGTTACAGCTGAAACAAAGAGTAATCAGTAATTCATTGAAAAGATACAAGAAAAGAAATCTTACAAAGGGGAGTCCTTGCCGCTATCTCACTTTCCTGATTCTTATCTCTTACTTCCTATTTCTGGCTTTTCATTTTGGACTTTGCAGCTCAGCTTCCTTTCGGTGTTTCCCTTTGAATTTTTGCTTCTCATATAGCATTGTGCTTATGGCTTTTTGAAAAGGAAGCCTGGGAAAAGGCTGGATTGTTCAGGAATGTGTGGCAACATATTTTTAGTTTAGGGACTGTCTTTTGGAAATAAGCAACAAGGGTCATGCATTAAATATTTTCCTATGTTTAAAGAGATATTAGTGCTTCCTGCTTATCCCGACTTTATGCATTCAAAAGACTGGATAGCAACAGTGGCCAGAATGCTTAAGTTCAGAAGAGTGGAGGTGAATGTTTCTCTATCTAAAGAGTAAAATGAACAAAGCCTATTAACCTATAGAGGACACCGTGCCCATATACCAGCGCAGACTAATCTGTCATGAAGTTTGCCATTTCAGGGGGATTTTTAACAGGTGGGGTCAGACTTTTCAGAGGGCTTAAATACAACCTCAAGACCGTCCCACGGGCTGCTTTTGCTTGAGAAATAGATCATTTAAAAAAGAACTGGAAAAGTGGTTCTCAGAAGTATTCAGCTGGAAACACAACCCACTGATATTGGATTGTTGGTTCCCTGTAAAGCATGGAACCCAAGGGTTGAAGCCTTTTCTGCTTCTGGAAGGAGTGCTGAATATTATATATGGTGATGTAATTATGATGTAAGCTGGCAAAAAGATAATTTTTGCCAGCTTACATCATAATTACATCACCATATTTAATATAATTACAACACCATAGGGAAAAAAAATAGCTCTGATTTGATCCAGAGGGTCTTCCACCTTTGAAATATATTTATACCATAAGTTAAATAATGGTGGCAAATTTTCTGTTTCTGATATCTGGAGAAACTTCATTAATTCCCATTGCATCAATTTTCATGGAAGAGCTTAGTTCAGGGTTTTACAGGATTAAACTTTTCACTGTAAAGGAAAGTTTAATGGATTCAACAGGTAAAACAACAGAGAAACATTAAAACCAAGGAGAGTGACATTGGATTTATTTCACTGTTTAAGTGGAAGATATAGTGTCCTTATTTCCTCCATGATACTCATGCATAATCCAGACATTTATCTGTTCATATTGTTTTCCTCCATTACATGTATTTTTTTAATCCATTGTAACAATTTATTTTGGCTTCTAGCTCCAAGCATAGGATACAGTTTCCATCTTATTCCAAATAATATTGGCTAGTTGCTAGGGGAGTGTGCTGATTCCTTTACATTTTCTTTTCCTCACCACATCTGTGTGTAATTTTTTTATTTATCATCTCTCTAGGACATTTTTCCTGTGAGAAACCCAAATGTGAAATGTAGCCCTTTCAGATCTTGTTTGGCATTTTAGACAAGGAGCATTTCCTATAAATATTTGCAGAATAGGATTTTACCAACTGGTGGCTACTACCAGGCACAAATGTCTAAGTATATGTGTGGATGTGTCTGCACACTATACATTATCTGTTATCTCCTCTGAGTAAGCAAGTAGGTATGAGTTTGAAGTGGAGGTGTGAATTAACTAAAGGGTGAGCCTTCCTGCTGCAGACCTGTGAAGTCTCATGCACCAAGTATGCAAAGATTTTTTTGGCTATTTCACCCTTAGGAGCAGATCTGGCCTGGGTACTGAGAGGGTTACTGGTCTTAGCTGTTGTAAGTGTCGGTCCAAAGATCCCTCATTTGCCTCACGACCGTCTCTAAGAACTGAACTGAGACCCCAAAGACTGAGACTCTGTGAGCAGCGGGGCGGGGGGCCCCTGGCCTGGCTGAGGTGGGATGTCTGCCAAGCCCTATCTGCAGGTTGTGTTCACTGGAGCCTGTACAGAACTGGACTGGCAACCCTGGCTGGCGCCAATACCCAGATTCAAACAATGGACGCTACCGTGTGTGGCAATAACCGCCTGTGCCGAAGATGGAACAGATTAGGCTTGCACTGTTCCTCCATTGCCTATGGGCCATGATCACAAGAACTTACCCCCCCCCCGCCTTTGCTCTGGCCAGCTGCCTTCGATTCAGAAAAGACCTATATATTCAGTCTCAAAGCAAAACTCCTTTGAAGCTTCCCCAACGAGAATCGAGGACACCATTGGGATACTAGGACTGCGAGGACTCCAACCCCTTCTACGGAGGATCCATCAGCCTAGAAGAAAACCACGAGGGCTCCATTCCTGTTGGTAGATATAAAATCCCAGACTTTATCTTTTCTTCTTCTTCATCCTTTCATTCTCTTTTCCCTTCTCTCTATCGCAGTATTGAAGTTGGTACTTAATAAATTGTATTTCTGGTTAAGCATATTAATTTGTCCTGTTGTGTCTTTTGTACTCTGAGATCCCTAAAACGAACCATCAGGGCCCCGCACCCATTAGCAGACCCTGACAGCTGTGCTCCCTGGTTCTAGGACTGAACTTAGCATTTCTCTCCCAAGGAGGGACTGCCCAGTGGAATTTACACTGGCTTTCAGCCCCACAGGTTACAGCCTGACCTATTAATATAAACCAATGTCAATTTTAGTTGATGCTATGCCAGCAGACATGGGCAGTGATTTACGTTATTCTGCTGACCTGAGAAATATTGGGTTGTTGCTTTTTTTTTTTTTTTTTTAAAACAGACGTTTGCAATATTTTAGTTGTGATGGGGTCAGCAATAGGACATCAACTTTTAATTGATCTCCTCATTGTAACCTCAAACTTGTGTTCCTCCTCTGGTTTAGTTGCAATTTGTGTTTCCATCTTAGAAGTACTCCTTTCATTTCTTAGGGGATAGTGGTTTTGTATTTTGAAGATAAACCTGTCTACTACTAATTGAGCTACTTTCTGTCAGCTCATATCAATAGCACTTCCTTGGTTTAACTGAGACCTCAACCTAACATTTTAATTTTTTACTTTTTTTTTTTACATTTACTTTTGACAAGTGTTAAACATACTAGGCCAGTCCCTCCCCTGCCCTCCCCAAAGTATAAGAGCACCTTACTCAAATGTAACATACAACATGTTGATTTTCCCCATCTTCACAAGACAGAAAAGTTAAGCATTTTGGTTTTGGGTTTATCGATTCACATTTGCATTCATGAAGAAAAGGCTTTCCTTCTCTCCTATATTTCTAGTCTAGTCCTTCATTTTATTTGGCAGCCTACTGGCAGTGTCTTTAACCCACTTGAGACACAGGATTCCCAAGTGACAAGATGGTCACACACAGTTCAGTTAGCTTTGGTTCCCACTAACTTCACTGGCAACAACTTTTGGTATTCAGAGGTTTATTTATGGCTAGCTTTATTCCTTTTTTTCCTTCCCTGTAGATTTTTTTAGTGCAAAAATTTTCGTCTCTCCAGTGGCTCATCAGTTTCACTGGACTCCACTTGTTTGCTGTTTCTTGTCAGGGCTCTGGCAGGATAAATAAAGTCTAAGAGGGGAGACAGGGAAAACTGAGATTTGTTTTCTGTTTATTTACATTGATTTAATTGAAGAGCAACATCAGAGCATCGCATAGAGTTTGTCAGAATAGAAGTGGTGTAAAAGGAAGAGAATCAGCCCCCTGGATCTATGTTAACGCTGTGCAGACAGTGCTGATGATGGATGGGGATTTCCCCTTTGGTTGTGAAGTTGGGGCAGCCCATTGCTCATTCTCCTGAACTTCCTGCAGGAGATCCCACAAAATGGTGTTTTTTTTCTGACCAGTTTTTGGTTCTAGCAGTCAACTTTGAAGGAAATGTTTAATTCACCTCCACTTAAATACTGATTTAAAAGTACTATTTCAATGTAGGAAGAAAAAACTACTGAAAAATCTGAGCTTGGCTATTAAATAACATGATCTCATTTAATTTCCCAAAATAACCACATCCCCTAAAAGAGTATGGCAAAGATTTATTCTATTAAAGATTATTCTTTTGGTAATAAGATGATTCAGTGTGATTTTCCTCTGGCCATTCAAGCTGTGATAGCAAGGCAGAGCTCTCCTGTCAGCAGTGTGCCCAGTGTCAGAGCAATCCCTGTCCTGCAGGAAGGTATGCAGCCTCCTCGGGGTTGATTGTTTTTTTACCTTTTTTTTTTTTTTTTACTCTTGGCAGACGTCCTTGAGCATTTGAAACGGATGTGAGAGAGTTTTTAGTCCTCATGCAAAACAACCAACTAAACATAACAGATTACATCAGCTCAGGCTTTTCAATTCCTGGATGGCAGCAGAGTGCTAATCCAACCTTCATCCTGGATTTCATAAACTGAAACAAGGGAGGCTGGCAGGAGCAGCGCTGCCGGATTGAGGAAGCTGACGACTGTGCAACATGTGGGCAACACACTTTATAAAGCTCATAAACTTGTAGGCTGATGTGTGCAGCTACCACTTTGGATTCTGTACCGCTGCTTCCCTCGGCAAGAGGCACCAGCAGGCTGAGCACTGAGACCTGCTCTCTGGGATGGAGCATTTACTCCTGCAAGACATGAAGGGCTTCCTATTCCTCACACTCCTCCTGATGCCCGTGCACGCTGGAGCTGCTTGGAGTGCGAAATACGCAGTAGATTGCCCCGACCCCTGTGACAGTAACGCATGCAAAAGCACCGCACGCTGTAAGCGAACGGTGCTGGATGACTGTGGCTGCTGCAGAGTGTGTGCAGCTGCTCTGGGGGAGACTTGCTATCGTACTGTCTCGGGTATGGATGGTGTCAAGTGTGGTCCTGGGCTGAAGTGCCAGTTTTACACTGAGGAGGATGACTTTGGTGATGAATTTGGTATCTGCAAAGGTAATGATATTCACTTTGTATGCACCCACTGTGTCAATTTGACAGCAACATACATGCAGAGTTTGCCTTTTGCTTGAAAGGTCTAAAATGGGATTTTTCCAGCTCATCCCTTAGCCAAGAAAAAAGGGAAAAAATACCTGCTGTCATTAGAAGACATTACATGTAGTGGGGCAGGTTTATTAATGTGACAATGTTGTTTACACCTGGGGACATATGTAATGAAATATAGACAGGGTGTGCTTGGAGATGCGATTTTTGACTGGGGCTTGAGTGACTCAGGCACTAGTACTGTTCTTCCCATTGATTTGGTCTCTGGCTTTCTGTAAATTATGAAGACTTTAATCCTGCAAGTCCAACCTTGTCACAGGGTCCCTGTTGCAGCTGCACACTCCTGGGGGTGATGCTCCCTCCGGCACTGCTGGCTGCCTGCCCAGGGACCAGATGCTCACTCTGGGGTCTGGGGGATGGAGAAAGCAGCACTGCCTGAGTGCCTGGAGACTTGTCCTGTTTAATTTAGTCCTGCCTTTGAGGTGCTCAGTTGTCCTAGAGATGTGCTCAGGGGAGGCAAACAGAAACCCTCCTGCCTGAAAGATAGCCATAACAGAACAGAAGCTGACTGTGAGATGCGCAGCCAGGCACTGCGTTCAGTTTATTCCAGGTATGTTGCATGCTGATTTCTTTAGTCAGAGGCTATAATCACATTTTTCATTCAGGAGCTATCCTCACTCCATTTAAACAGGGGAATCTTTAAAAGGTGACAAGGTATTATATTTGTAAGAAGTAGGGTGAACTTTTGAAATGTAAACTATTTTTTAAAAAGAAATTGCAAAGCATGAATGCAGTGGGTTTTGCTGTGTTTGTGTACCACTTCAGTAAATAGATACAGATAAGCCTTAGAATAACTTCCTTAAACATAAGAATATCTTGGCAGTTAAATATCAGGAGTATTAATAGACTCAGTTAAAGTAATGACTTAGGACCTGATGCTGCAAAAATCACTTAGGCTGATTCACATGCAGCACTTATTTACCTTATTTAAAATAAACTCATGAGCATAGTTGAGTTTGAAATCCAAAACAGTACTTTATTGCAAAAGAGTAGAAGTTGCAGATAATGATTGTATCTTTGGTGCACTCACCAGGAAAGTATTTTATTGAGATAATTGAATTCAGTTTATGAAAAATTACCACAGTGCAAGATACTGCCTATAATTCCATTAGCAATTCTTTTGAATTGGTTTGTACTTTTCACTTTCATCATAGGAGTTTCTTTGCAATAGCACCCTGTGAATGCAAAAAAAGAAATATTATGGGACTTGAGATCTGAATCCTCATAGCTGAATCTTGGATGGTCTGTAGGAAATAGGAAGTAAAATGTTTGGGTTTTTTTCACAATCAGTCAGTGGAAAAACTCTCATTAATTTCGATAAAGCCATGTCTTGACTTGTAATTGTAAATTGGTGTTTAAAGCTTCTATTCCCCATATATTTATTTCCACTAAATATTATAGATGTAATTTTGAGTTCTTCTTCTTTCTTCATCTCAGCTCTGAGGTAGCGCAATCTTTCCGTGGGGCCAGATACTGTTATTTTATATATCCACTTTCAGCTGTGATACCAGGTCACTCACTCATTTTAATAACTTCCATGTTTGTAACAACTGATAGATGCAGGATGGCTAAATTCTCTCTGGCTTCCTGTTACCAATTTACTTTGAAGTTCTGGAAAAAATTATCTGAACTCTCTGTTCTTCACTTTCATATATCTAAAATGGGTGGTATATATTTCAGAAAAATATTTTGGGGTACTTTCATTATTAGAAGAGTGTATCATACTCTTATTAATAGCAACATTATTATGGCCAGAAGCAAAATACTTTTTGGTGTCCTTGCTTCCATTAAACCACTGAGAGCTATCTGCATTTTATTTAGGAGCAGGATATTGTTGAACTAAAACCTTCTAAAAGAAAAATTTACTCAGATCTCAGTTTCATGAAATCTTAAGAGCCGCATCAATGCCAGGATTACCCCACACAGAACCAAGTGCTTTGGGCTCAGACTTGTTTCTATGCTGTTGTGCATGGCTTTGCATCCCCCCTCTCCAGGCTGAGCACCTGCAGCAGGCAGATTGATGCTCCATGTAGTGTGTGCTCTTTGCTTGTCTCCCAGGGAGGATGTGCACATAAGAACAATTTTACTTGGGCGGAATTTTGTTTTTGTTTTATGAGGACAAGCAGCAGATCAAAGAGTGTCCTTGGGAAAGGGGAGTGTGCTGAGGCCTTGTAAGATTCTCCAGGCTGGAGTGACTAGCCATGCAGTCCATTACAGGGAACTAGTGGATATTCTAGGGCTTTTCATTTATAAGAGCATATCCTTTTGATACACAGAGAATTGTAAAATGTTGGGTATACTACAGTGCATTAGCTTGATTTTCATATTGCCTAGGCTGTATGCAAAGCTAAAATTTGCATTCATTCAGGAGGAGACTGGACCAACTGAAAAGGGTAATTTTGTTGTGGGGTGTTATACGCACAGAAACTATGTCTGGATCAGGAGGTCCCTAGCTGAAAAGGAGAGACAAAATGAGGAGAGAGGTATAATTTGTGCTTACTATGGTCACCTTTCTTAAGTATCTTGTGGAAGCCTGGGCTAGGCAGTTCCTTGGTCCAGCCCTGAGTAGTCATTCACCTGCTGTTAGGAGGTGAATTAGAAACCCTCCAGACCTTGCCATTTGAGGTGACCATGTACCTTGGGGTGGTAAGGACAATCTGAACATAAAGGCCTTTCTTCTGGGATATCTCAAACATCTCCTGGGAGTGATCAGCTGTTTGTGGGGTTGGAAAGGATGTGTTAGACATGGATTTTCCCTGTCTCCACCTCTTTAGCAATGGTTTTGGGAAGGTATCTTGTTCAACAGCAAGGCAGAGGAAGACAAGGGCTATAGCCCCTAGTTTAAACCCTTTGGGAAGTTATATGACCCAGCATGTGATATGTGTCAACAATGGGATAGGGCAAATCTCCTGTACCTGACTTAATTTTCTTTGGAAAACATTTGTTCCCATCCTAGGAGTTGCTTTGTAGTGCTCCTCCACAAGCCTGCTCAGGGATTTGGGGTCTGAATTGGGGCATTATGTGACCAGATGCAGCATACCAGGGAGTTGCCTTAGTGCCAGAGATCCCTTCAGGGCATACTCACTCTTTAGGCTGGAGATGCAGGTGAGCTTCCTGCCACGGGAAAGCAGAACTTTGCTGTCTGAAAGTGTTGGGTGGGAGGCTATTCCCTAGGACCCAGTAGCATCTCCAGGTGGAGGGTGAGTTTGCTGGATAGCTCCTCAGGGTCAGGCTGCATCCTCCACCCAGACTGTTGGCCCTGGCCAGAGCAGCATTGCACCAACATCAGGTTGCAGCTCTAAATCTCAACAGCCATGAGACTCAGATAATACCATAGTGAACCACATAGTGAATTCGGGGAATTTCTGGAGTCATCTTCCTTTCTAAATTCAATGCTACTTTTTAAACGAAATCTTCTATAATTGTATATTTAGTCATATTGCCTTTAACTGAGGCAATTTAATGTACGAGTGCATTTAAATCTAAGGATGTTTCAGAGAAGGATTACCAGTAGCACACTGTAAATAAGTTACAGGAAATGAAATTATGTATATAAAGTGTATCAAGGTTTGTTAGTACTGGAAAATACTTAAAAAAAGCAGTCAGCATGCTGCAATCCTGTAGTTAAGGTCTAGCAGACCTCCACTCAAAGATTTTCCTCTTTCAAGCAGATAATCAACCAGCTAATAAGACAGCACCTGACTTGGATCACTGAGAGCTGCTTTGCTATTTTTTTTTTTTTTTTTTTTTTACAGAGTGTCCCTATGGTAGCTATGGAATGGAATGCAGGAAAACTTGCAACTGTCCCTCGGGCATCTGTGACAGAGTAACAGGGAAGTGTTTGAAGTTTCCGTTTTTTCAACTGTCTGCTTCAAAGCCTCCAAATCGGCGAAGAATATCTTCACACACAGGTAAGACTTTGTGGGAGAGTTGATTTTAGCAGAAGACACCTTGCACATGATATACTACCACTCTGTGTGTGAGTGGTGGGTACTTTGGTGGAGCTTTGCAAACCATTGACAAAACAATGTAGGTTTATTTTTCTTATTGGCAGCTTCCTTAACCTGTGGCAAGGAATTAGGTGAACTGGGATATGCGGAACACTTTGTAATACTTTGCATCCGTCGCATGTGCTAGCAGTACATCACCTGTGAAGTGGGAGGCTGTGCTAGGGTTTGCATCAGTCAGTTCAGGATTTCACTACATTGCATTTGCTACTGTTAGCCAATACATGGTAAAAAAACCTTTTTTTTTTCCCCATGAGGACAGAGATTTATATGTTTTCATTTGTCAGTGAACGGTTTTATTAAATGTTTTATTGTAGTCACTTGTCACGGTATCTCTGGAGTAAGTTATTTCCTTTACATTTATGTCTGCAGCTTGTTATAGATCTGTCCAGAATTAAAATAAAAATTAAAAAAATAAAAAAATGCAATATGACAAGCTGTAGCATTTTTGATGCACCAAGAAAAGACCACTGAAGTTTTTAGAGGTGGGATTAAAAATTTTCCCCATTTTTCCCACCTGATGATACTGAGATATGTTTGACTGAATGATGTTTACCCTAAATATAAACAAAAACCAAACTAAATACAAATGTGTCGAAGTCAAAAAAGAAAAAATCCGAGATTTAATCCTTGGCCTACTGCGATTTTCATAGGGTTTCACCTAAAGGTCTTTGGATTTCATTTCTTCTCCAACAGCAGTTTGTGTGCAATTTTTAATTTCCTTCTGTTATATCAAGCTGTATGGAATTTGCTGTCTTCATAGAAGATTTATCTTTCTTTCTCTGCTTAGAGAAAGATTGAAGCAAACTTTGCAGTTTATGCTTATATCACATTTAAAATAATCTCCAAAAAAACCTCTTACAAGATCGATCAGCCCCGATATTTTTGTATTTTTCTGCATGATTGTGCTCTTTTGCCTTTCCTTGTTCTATTTGTTACCGAGGGTACCAAAATAATGAGAGTGCTTGCTTTTTTCTGTATCTAGTGTATATTCCAAATCTTACCAGAGAGCCTATTCATGTCAGTTTCTCCTCCCCTTTCCTCTTCCCCACTCACCTTTGGTCCCAAACTTTCTGCTGCCTCAAAGTTTAACTTATCCGAGCCAGGCTGAGATATTCACTGTGTGGAAACATATGGTGTTTCTTACCCTTGCAAACGTTTCCCAATGGCTTCTGTCCTCAGAGGTCTGTCACTGTTAGCAGACCAGGGACACTACGAGAAGTACTCCATGGGGTGGTCACACAGGGTTTCATTTAAAGTGGTCTTCAGAAGTAGCTTTAGCGTCTAAGTGATCTTCAGCGAACTAAAACAGCTGTAAATGCTTCTGTGTTTTAAACAGGCAAGTTTCTGACCCATATGTTTTATAAAGACCACTATGCCTACATATACCCTAGCAAAGTTAAAGGGGTCAGAGCATGGTCCTGTATATTGTAATTTCACTCCTTTCATGGTCAAGCAGTAGGGCAGTGGACAGCACGCTTTGTCCCAGGGCAGCCAGCTGTGCCAAACAACCTCAGTCAGAGCTGAGGAATCAGCCTCAGCCAGGGACTGTTTCCAGCTGACAAACTGAATATCTTTTACCTATTTTTGAAGAGCAAGAGAATTTAGTGGCACGCACCAGGCTATTCCATGCCAGCTGGCCTCAGTCAGAGAATAGCTGCAGGGGAGTTTAATTTACTGTTGTAGTTATGGAGGGTGTGCTGCTTGGTTCCATGTCACACTGGAGTGAGCATTACAGTCAGAACTGGAAACTGAAGTCAAATCATCAGCCTTATGCTTACACTATCAGTAAACATGTATGACTTATGCCTTACTTTGGTAGAAATTTTGCAACTAGGCAATTGGTGGTAATTTAGTGAGTTTTCTGCTAACATGCCAGTTAAGGATTTTTCAGAGTATTCCTAAAACTAGGACATTGCTGCAGGACAATGTTTTAAAGCTCTCACGTTCATGAAATCCAGCTTTACTTTTGTGTTTTTTTCAGACAATGACATGGCATCAGGAGATGGAAATTCTGTAAAAGAGGAATTCGTTAAGGAGAAAGTTAGTCGCTCTCCAGTCATGAAATGGCTAAATCCTCGCTGATATTTACTTACACTTGTAAGACTTTCAAGTGAATGCATTTCTCACAGATTATTGAATATGCAACAACACACTTTAAGAACAAAGTAGATCTATAATGTATAAATATGTAATCTCTGAAGCTCAAAGGTGACCTGTTTTTAATGACAAAAATGTTTACTTAAAAATAGACTGTACAGTGTATATGACTTTTTGATATTTGTTTTGATAAGTATCTGAACAGGGAAATGTATTGTGGCTTTTTGAATGTATGGTAATACTGAAAACCCAACATAATCATTTAAATAATGCCAGAGGCTGACTCTTGCCAACATGAGGATGGAAAAGCTCTCACTTAATCAAGGGGACAGTTTGAGTGAGTGTTACTGTTGATGTGAAACCATCGTGAAAGAAACACACAAACACCTCAGATGGAAGGAACACTCCTGTTCTATAACAATAATAGCAACAAAAGCGCAACAGTGTGAATTAAATAAACCGACATTAGTTGCTAACGATTTTCTAGTTTTTGGAAGTTTGGTGACAATTCATCAGAGATAAACGTGTCTTTCTTCAGAGAGAAAACACCCAGCATTTCAGTTTATACATTGTGAATAACTGCAGACATATATTGTATTTAGTTGAATTTCTAAAGTTAAATTTTGTACAGAGAAACAGCAGATTGGTAAATTCTACCAATTTGTAGAAGGGGATCTGAAACAAAAGAAGCTGCTTATCATTATTTAAATATATATGTTTCTATAAACCAGCTAGTTGGTGTCATTAAGGCAACGTCTGCATTTCTTTGGGAAGAGTCGTGAGAGGCCAGCAAAGGGACCTTTATGCTTTCCATTGTCACTGCTGGCTATGGCCCAGATGTGATTCACAAGGAGTTTATTTGATCCAGGAAAGTCTTGGACCCTCAGCAAGTGATAGTGCAGCCACAGACTACAGTATTTTGGTACCCAGTCATTTGTTTCTCAATTGCATGAGCAAGTGGTCCCACTTCAGCCAGGAGAAAAACTTACACGTGTTAGAGTGTTGCAGGAATGGGCAGTCCCTCATTCAGTCTAAGCTGGATGATATATGTGTAAGTCAAAAATCACCACTGGGAAGGCCTTGCTAATATGTCTGAAAACAACCAAATCCACAGATAATGAAAACTGACCTTGCTTGTCAGAGTGAACCTGGATGCCAGGCCATGTTTAGGAGTGGCCTTGTAACACAGAACACTCTCATTGGAAGTGTAGCTTGATTTTAATATTCCTTTGAAATCAACCTGAGGTTTGACAATGACTGCAGTTAAAGAAGGACCACACAGTACAGCAGCCAGAGTTTAGTTCAGGATCTGAAAGAATAGTTTTAAAACTATGAACAACAGAAATTCTAAAGCCCTTAAAAAGATCCAAAGTCAACATCTGTGGAAGCAGGATGCTTTCACCTGGGAAAGCAGACATGAATCATGTTGATCTGCAACAAGAGGATGATGACAGCAGAAGACACCCAAATGTCAGGATGAAAATGCAGATTCTCTTGCCGTGGTAATTGGAGACATACAAACATAAATCTCAAACTAGCATAATACCATATTTTAACCTGTATTGAGTGTTAGGGTCTGAGAGGGAATAGTCTTGGGCTGTTTACAATCAAATGAATTGATTCTAATCTACTGATATCAAAAGTATTTTTTTCTTGGTATCAGTGAGAGCAGGATCTAATGCACGGTCTTCCAGCAGACTGATGAGAAATATTGAAAGAATGTAGTAAATACTGCATACATTATTAAAATTTTGCAACAGTGTCATAAATGACATTACAAGTCCTTGAATGTAAAGCTAATAAGTCAGTTGGTTTTAAAGAGTGTAATATTATGATGTTCAATAAAAAAAAAACTGAAAAGCATCACTGTCTATAGCGTCTATCTATTAATGACAGAGTAAGCCTGTCGTTGATGGTACAGCCATAGTTCTTGCAGATTAGGTACACTTTTGCTCTCAAATCCACAGAAACAGTTTCACAACATCTGCACCTATTTCAGCAAATTGCTGGGACCATTCATGATTTTAGAAAATGAGTGGTATCCCATGTACAGAAAGATTTGTGTCCACACCATTCCAACCACCTTCATCTTCAAAACAAGGTGGCTGGATCCTAGCTGCCAACTTGGAACAGCCACTCTTTGGCCAATCCCAGTACAGGAAGGATTTGGAAGTTGTCTTTTCTTGTTGACCTGGCCATCGTCATCCCAGGGACCATTTAGCTGTGGAGCAGAGCCTGCAACTCCTTGATACTCGCATTTATCATAAAGGAGTAACCTGTGAGTCCACAGCTGGCAAGTCAGGAGAAAGGAGGAGATGGAGAGGCATGCCTTGAAAACATTTTTGGATGATTTTACTCTTTTTCATCAAATTTATAAAATGCTTTCGCATCTCTTCAGCTGGTCTAGTGACAGTTCATTGCACAAAGAATAGATTTCAGGATGAAATTACTGTATTACCCTTTATCCATTTAAATATTTGTCTGTTGCTACCAGTGACAATGGGACTACACCAGGATAAGAAATAATGTAAATTATCATGGAGCCATAGAATAATAGAATTGTTTACGTTGGAAAAGACCTTTAAGATCATTTGAGTCCAACTGTTAACCTGACACTGCCAAATCCACTACTACTCCCAAAGTAAAGGGAGATGGTTCATCACAGAACGTGGTCCTGTCTTCTAGTATTTAATTTGTTTTTAGTGGGGGTCATACACTACTTCCAGTATGAACATGTTTGGCAAATAGGCCTCATCTCTAGAAGGCAGTTGTTACTTTCTCAGCTACTGAACTGTAAGCTATGTAATATATGCAACAACTCTCTTTTTCTATCTAATGTGTGATGACACTAATAAGAACTGTGCTTTAATGCAGTTTGTATTGCAGTTTGTATTACAGTCTGTATTACAGGACGTTGCAGACACCATTACAGTCTAAACAATATATAATCAAACGTTTTAGAGCAATGTCTGAAATACATAGAACAGAGAATCCTGAAATACATTCAGATGTATTTCACTCAAATTCAAATAATATGTAAGAAATATATTTCCAATGTAGATCAACTTTTAATGAAAAACAGCCTTATCAACATCAACGGTGAGAAATATCTTTGATGTTCTCTAATACATGATTTCATTATATAAAACATTCACACTTGTATTGTGAGATTTATCACTGCCTAATCACTACAGTGTATTAACAATATGATTTTGCCACTCTGATCTGTTAAGACATAGATATTGGAGCAAACACATCAAAGTATATATTTTTAATTAAAATATATTTATTATCCCCTCTGTACATGTTTGCTATCTATTTAAATGGACTGTCAGGTCACAGCAGCACTTTGAAAATATTTCCTGTCACCTGCAAAATTGGTAAATATTTCCTGTTCTTGTTGTGTCTGCCAAAAATAAGAATTTCACAATTTGGACTGATAACTTCACAGACATCATGACCTTCGCTTTGGCCTGTCTTAAATGTAGTTTTCACTAGGGTTTGTGAGTGTCCAAGGAGACTGGGCCTGACAAACTGGTGTGTTCAGGCTTTTTTCTCTTCCAAAAGTGGCACCATCCATCTTCTGGGTGGCCAGAGACCACGCACAACTCAACTACTTGGCTTAATTATTTTAGGATGGGTGAGTTTAGCAATCAAATAGGTGTTAAAATAGCAAGACATCCAAATGCTGAAATATCCTTCCCTGGTCCTTTGCAGCAGCTGGCAGTGACCCCAGTGCATGTGCTGAGTGCCTCAGTCATGGGTGGTTTTGTGGCACGCACGCCCGGAGAGCTTGGCTTGTCTGCAGGCGCCAGCAGGGATCCAGCCACAGTCCGGGCAGCCCCCTGTCCCCTGAGCTGCCTTCCTGGTCCTGCCAAATGCTCTGTGTAAACAAACAAACTTGTGTTTGGATGAAGAAAAAGGCAGAGATTTCCTTAACTTTATTAGTACCTGGTGCTCCTAATCCCCCCCAATCCTCTTCCATTCACTGTGCTTCCAAAGTGGTTGCACCTCAGATTCACGTATGCTCTCTCCCTACTTTTGAAAGCTACCAAGTAAAAACTCAACTGAAATTAAGGGCAACAGTTGATTATGCATGAGTTTATCTTCACTATTCTAAGGAGACACAGACAAATTTTTTTAAAAATTACATAATTGATGCAGTTTTTTTGCTCTGCAAACCCTCAGCTGAACTAAGGTGTTTTTTGATAAACTGGAACAACTGAAATTCTATGAACACTACTTGAAAATCTCTTTCCTTCTCACAAGAGAAACATCTATTTTTGAAGAACAAATAATGGTTTGGAATGCCATTGAAATCCAAACACAATATTAGTATGTTCCTGAAAAAAAAAGTACAATGCTGGGGGAGAATGCACCAGAGCCCTTGCAGCTGTGTCACACTTTCCTGTTTGTTATTTTTAGTTTTCCATTCCTGCTCTTTATTTTGGGCTTTGCTTTGCTTCCTATGTAGCTTCCCCTTAACTCCTGTATCGCTCTTACATATTTCAGGCATTTGGCTCGCTCTCCTTTTTTTCCTCCTTTTCTTTTTTTTTTTTTTTCTTCAAAGGAAACCCAAGCAATGCTGTCCAGTTTCAGGAAGTCATGTTTCTTTTGGCAGTGGCTGAGTTCTTGGTTTTCTAAAAGCATTTAGGAAATTTACATAGCTAGTTTTCAGCTTTTAACATACTCAGGCTTCATAGACATAAGAGAATAGCAGCAGACAAAGAAAGCTCAAGCCTGTTCTGTAGGCAAGTATGTCCTGATCTTTCCACCTGGGAAGCCACCAATACCGAGTCTCACCTTAACTTCCCAGCCTGACATTTAATTAAGAAAGAAATGTAAATGGGCTCTGGTGAAACATTGTATCATAAAGAAGTTTTGTGTCTTTTCCCCACCCTTTTTAATATATTGAAGTATTTATAATCTTGTACAGCCAAGTAATTTACCTACAGAACAGAGAATGTTTTCACCTGTTAAAGATGTACAACAAATTCTGTGTAAAGACTGAATGCTTTGCCAGTAGCCTAGGACCTATCTGCAAAGAATTAGTTAGCAACCTCATCTGATGTTTAAAAACATACGAAGATTTTTGTGGAAAATTTTTTTTTTACCCCACAATAAACTGTATAGGAGAATGTACTTCCTTGCATGTGTGCACTCAGAGACTCAGAAATCAGCAGCCATGTGCTCAGTCGAAGAGATGGTGTTAAAAAGCCCAAACCAAATCCTTTAACACATTAAAACAGATGTCATGATTTCTTGGAACTTGGCTCCCAACTGAGGCTGGCAATATTGATGCTGTCCAACAGAAAGTGAACAGAGAACAGCAAAGTATCAGTTTGCCTTCCCTAAATTCTCTTACTTCTCTACAAAGTCTTTTCAAACTGCTGAAATTTGACTGTGGCCATGTCAAGCAACCAACACTGGCTTCCCCTGGCCAGTATGAGGGCTGGCACTGCCATCCACAGCATTTTACCACCACCACAACTGGCTTAAAGCAATCAATAAAGCAATGTTTGATGAAAACTATGCACAAATGCCCTGGGCATTAATTAAGTTAATAAAGTTGGCATAAGTTATCTTAAATAATTTTCAAGGCTTTACTAATAACTATCAGGATACCAGCTACCCACTAAAGGCAGATGGTCCCTTCCACAACTGGGCAGTGGAGAGAAAATATAATGAAAGACTCATGAATAAAGGACAGAGAGAGATCTCTCACTGAACACTCTCATAGGCAAAACAGATTTGATGTAGGGAAAATATTAGAATTTACTACCAATAAAAAATCAGAACAGGATAATGAAATATAAAACAAATCTTAAAAAAACGCCTTGTCCCCACCTCTCTCTTCTTCCTGGGTGCTGTGTCCTCTTTGCAGCGGTACAGGGAGACAGGGAATGGAGGTTATGCTCAATTCATCACATGTTGCTCCTGCCACTGCTTAGGGAAAGGAGTCCTTTCCCTGCTCCAGTGCAGGATCCCTCCCATGGGAGACAGCTCTCCATGAACTTCTTCAGCCTGAGTCCTTCCCATGGGCTACAGTTCTTCAGGAACTACCCCAGTGTGCATCCCTTTCTATAGTGTGCAGTCCTTCAGGCACAACCTGCTCCAGCATGGGTTACCTGCAGGGTCATAACTCCTACCAGGAAACCTGCTCCAGCATGGGCTCCTCTCTCCATGGGTGGGCAGGTCCCTGCTAGGACCCTGCTCCACCACAGGCCTCCTACAGGGTCACAATCTTCTCTCAGGCACCCACCTGCTCCAGTGTGGGTCTCCTTCATGAGCTGCAGGTGAATCTCTGCATCCCCAGGGACCTCCATGAGCTGCAGAGGCACAAGTGCCTCACCATGGGCTGCAGCACGGGCTGCAGGGGAACCTCTGCTCTGCAGCCTGGAACATCTCCCGTCTCTCCTTCTGCAACCACCTTGCTGTCTGTAGGGTTGCTCCTCTCACATATTTTCACTCTGCTCTTCTGTGAGTACAATTACATCTGCACAATAACTTTTTTTTCCTTCTTAAATAAGTTAATTTTTCAATATGTTATAAGGTGTTACTATCTTCTCTGATGTTCTTAGCTTGACCAGTGGTGGGTCCAATCTGTGGCCAGCTGGCATTGACTGTGTTGGACACTGGGGAAGCTTCTGTCAGCTTCTCACAGAAGCCACTCTTATGGTCCCCCCACTCTACCAAAACCTGGCCACACAAAGGCAATACAGCAACATGGACTATACCTGGGTCCAGATCTCTCCCTGGTCCTGAAGATGTTTAAGTCTGTAGGTAGCTTTGCTTCGTCTTGGATTAGTATCTAAGTAGATAATCATTGTGTGGTGGCTCTTTTCTATTGATCTCCAAGGTGGACACATAAAAAGAAGATGAGATCAGCCTCAGCTGATTCGGGTGCGCAAATATGGGGACACCTGCAACTTGATGATTTCACACAGGAAATATGTGGTAGCTGGTCTCAACCCTTACACGTGATAATACAGAGTTATCATCCAGTGCTGCAGCAAGAATGTAACATAAGGAGCTAGAAAAGCCATATTGGTTCAGGCTGAAAATTCTTCTAGCCCAATATGTTCTTCATAATGACCCTTAGCTCCCTAACAGCCATCAAACTCAGAGTCTTTTTCCTAGGACTTCCTTGGCATCTGGCAGCTCTTTCTAGTGTCCAAGTCTATAATAACAACAAGACTGTTCTTCTGTACTTCTAACCATGCCAGCAGCAGAGATACTCGTGCTGTGCTGAAAAACTCATATGTGAACACAGTGGTTAGGCAGACCCCAGTTTATAGTCTCTTCTTGAACTTGTTGTCCACCTGCAGCTTCCAGTTTCTTTTAGTCTGAAGTATCATGAATTCTCTGAAACTCATGGTTTTCTATCATATCAAGGAATTTTTTTAAGAAGCACCATCCAACCTGAAGTCCTGGGCCCACAGAGTTCATTATCTGACTTGAGTCATGCGAGCCTCCCAGCTGTTCACAGCATGTTAACAAATTCAGCTGTGGAGTTTGCATCCTCTCTTTAGATAGAGTCATAGAATGATTTGGGGGGAAAGGAACCTTAAAGACAGTTCCAACCACCCTGCCATGGGCAGGGACACCTTACAATAGACCAGGTTGCTCAGAGCCCCATCCAACCTGGCCTTGAATACTTCCAGGGATGGGGCATCCACAGCTTCTCAAAGCAACTTGACCCCATGCCTAACCCTTGCCACAGTAAAAATTTCTTCCTAATATCCAACCTAAACTATTTTGTTTCAGTTTAAAGCAGCTCACCTTTGTCCTGTCACTACATGCCCTTTAAAAAGCCTGTCTCCACCTTTCTTACAGTTTTCCTTCAGGTACTGGAAGGCTTTCATGCTCCCTTCATGTGCTGAAAGGAGTTGCCACCATTGCCATGTGTCGCAATAGGACACGGAATGAACAGACGCAGACTCTATCAAGTTCAGAAAGCTAATAATCTTACTTTATCCGAATCTGACTTCTTATATAGTTTTTCAAACGAGGCCGGTGGTTGGTAGGCAGAGTTAACACCTCTCTAATCACATTGGTCAAGACAGATGTCCATCAAGAGTTCTCCTAAGAGGGAATAAAAACAAAGATAATCTAACATATTATTTACAGCAAAATCTATGAGAAAACAATTTTAAAAGTGAAAACATCAGAGGGCTGAAAAACAAAAGTGACAGCTATGTGCTTGGGCAGACCTCAGCCAGGCAGTACCAAACCTGCTCCAACCCTAATTCCCTAGATGCTTTCACAGGGTGGTAGGTATGGAACAATCACTTAAATTTAAACAATTTTTTTGCAAACTTTTTTTTCCTGTTCCTTAGGTTCTTAACTTTGCAGTAGTCTCAGTATAGAAGGAGCAGATCAGACCTACAGGTCTGTTGAAAGGTTGCATTCAGGGGCAGGCTGTACTGCTGCAACCACACGTGACATGGCAGTGGCTGGAATTAGAAGGAGAGCAGAGGCCGAAGACCTTATTTCTCCAATTAAGCCTGAGCCTATAATCAGCTCACTGGCCATACACTGTCCTCTTTTACCGTACAGTGGACAGGATTTCTTTCTCAGGACACCTAATTTCCTAATTGCCAAAAATAGCTCTCTTTGTTGAGTGATGTGAATTACCTGGGTCCATGTGCTAGTTACTGCCTGTTCCATGTGCATTTATGCTGCAAAAGGCTGGTCTATAAAAGCTCTAGAATGGCTCATTTCTTTATTTATGTTTTTCAGCATTTGAATGGAGAGACCAGTTCTTATCTTTGTAACATTTTCCCCCTTGTTATGTTGAGACAAGGAGAAGATGAAGGAATAAAAAGCAGCGAAGAAAAGTGAGAACCATAATATGTAATACTCAGGGACTTGTTTATTTCACCAGGACATGAAGTACTTCTGTATTACACATGGAACTTGGAGGGAAAAAAAATGGATACAATAAAATATATACAATACAATATATCTAAACCAACATTTTACTTTTATGTAGTATCTGCCATTTTCCTTTTCTGCTTGGGTTTGTAGAGCCCAAAAACTTGTGAGGCAATCCTGCTTCCAATGAAGGAAATAGTAAAGAATTCTGTGATTGGAAAATAAAAGGAAGCCATAGCATGCCTGCATGCCTGCAAATTGTGCAGGAAATATGAAATTTCATATGCTGTTTAGTAGCAGAGCAGGAGTCACTGCAAGAAAAACAAACATAAAACCAGGGTTAAGCATTTAATGGACAGAAATGACACTGCATTCATCTGTACTTATTTGTGTTTATTAGTCGGATGTTCTTTACTTTCCTGCATGCATGTGAAAACTCTTAGTGAACTTTCCCAATTTTTCATCCATCTCTGCTCTCTGGAATGCTTTGGATTTGCAGCCAGGTCTTTGTTGTGAGTAAGGAGTAAGGTCTGTCCATTATCTTGTGCAGGGAAAAGAGCTGGTGTTCTTTTTAATGAATCAGAATATGTGTTCTCTATTTAAAAAAACACAATATATCCTCACTCCCAGTAAACAATCTGACCTTCAGGTGGAATGCAGCCAGAAGGGCTATAAATAGCACCCTTAGTAAGAGAGGAGACAGAAGCACTGAGAATTCAGTTGGCAGTGTTCACATAGAGAAACCGCAGATGAGCTACCTACAGATTTTGTGGTCTGAAAAGCTCAGATACAATGTCTGTAGGAACTTAGCTGAATCTGTGCTAGGCAGGTGGGAATATTCTTCTCCTGTAAACACCAACAGGGAACCCTGTGTATTACTAAAACTTTTTGCCACTATGTGTTACTTCCTCCACCATTTGACAAGTATCCTGCAGTCCTTAGTGTGTTCCCATGGGCACACTCACAGACAGAATGGCACTATAACCTGAAGGCAGCAAGCTGAGGGAAGAGGAGGCCAAGGTTCCCACACAGGACCCCACTGGTACTCTGTGCCAAAGCAAGGGCTCTTGCCAGCTGTTGTGGGTACCAGGGCAGTGACCTTCCCATTGTATCATCTTCTTTCATTAAGTGCTTTCTAAACATTTGCAAGGCACACCTTCAGGTATCTCATGGTTTAATATGAAGAGGAATGTCAATTAGCTTGATTTCTTGTTGCTATGATTTGGTATGGGAAAACTTGATTACGGTGCAGAGTGTGTACTTTTTCTGTATCCTAAACCCTAACAATTTTAATGAAGAAGCTCTGAGCATGAGACTGCTACAATTCATTTACACATCAGAGCTCTGCATGTTTGTTAAACAGTCATGAATGTTTTCTCCATCTCTGGACAGGTGTTTGCTTCCAGCAGGCTTGTGCATCTTTGCAACCATTTCTCCAGAAAGATTCGTGAAAATATTCACACAGGGATTTTGGGAACCAATATTTTTTCACACAAGTATGTTTGCATGTGAGACAGATTGTGCACATATATTATACTGACTGACTCATCTGCAATTAAATTTTATTAATTTCTCAAGGAATATAAATGTAATCATAGGAAGATCCTCTCCATAGTGCCCACCCACATACCTCTCTCAACCTGCTGGGACTGTAGAAGCATAGAAGCCCAGAAGGACAGATAACACCAATATCAGTTCCTGTTACAGTTCTCAGACATGCTGTAAAAAAAAAACCCTGTATGTGCTGGGTTTTATTTTATTTCCCAAACTCATTTCAGTGGGATTTAAATGTGGAAGTCCTACTTCCCTCCTCAAAACCAGGCCTTCTTCTCCTACAAAACAACCAACATCCTCCACATCAGAATGAAACTAAATAGACAGACCATTAAAGTGATGTAAAAGCACCAGCTGCCCGGACACATACCAGGACAGCAAAACTATTTACCCCAGGAGCCTTTCAGAGGATTCAGGTCAATTCCATTGTATGTGGAGTCGACTCACGTAACTTTGAGACCTCATTGTCCCTTTCCCTCTCTGCTTCCCTCCTTTTGTTTCATGCCATTGTTTCTAAGTAGGCATAAAAATGGTCTGGGACAAAGACCATGTCTTCCTGTGAGCTTACACAAAGTAAAGTACAAAGAAGTTCCAGTACCGTGTGAGGCTGTGCAACCCCACACTGCTTTGAGAAAACCACACACATATAGAGCCAGGCAGCTAAGCATGCATATGTGCAAACACCTTGACTTCAAATGCTGGCTATGGTTAACATGAACAGTGATGTACCACAGCTATAACTCGCAACATAAGTTCAATATCTCTGATATTCCCTCTATGACTCTAAGGCTTAAGTTACACAGAAGGAGAATCACACAAGCGCAATAACTTCATGTTGTGGACAACATGCAGGTCACCCAGAGAAGCTGTGGGTGCTGCACCCCTGGAAGTGTCCAAGACCAGGTTGTACGGGGCTCTGAAAGATATGATCCTTAGGTTGCCTTCAAACAAAACCATTCTGTGATGCTATATTATGCTATATAATACTGCTGTCTCTATTAAAGCAGCTCTTTGAGCTCCTATTTAGTGTTCTCTTCTTGAGTCTTGCTGGGCTAAAGCACATTCAGCCTCACTACTACGATAATTGGTTTCTTCCTGACTGCATTTTTTTTCTAATTCTTATTATAAAAAGTTCTTCTATATATTTTTATCACCACAGATATTTTTCCAGGCTGCAGTTAAATGTTATTTCTCAAACAAAGCATGTTTCATTCTCTTCCAACTCTGTAAGACAAAATTATTTCTCATTCCAGAACCTGCTATCTATTCCCTTTCCCACACAAGAGGTTTAAATAATTTTCTTTAGTTATACTTATAATATTTACTTCTTTATAGTATTTCTGTCTTCTTGGAAGGGTAGCTTTCCTTCCATGATCTGGGACATGCAAAAAGAAAACAGAAAAAAACAGACGAAATATTGAGCCAGTGTTGAGAGCTTTTAGCAGTGTAGTGCAATGACTATGTTCTATACTTGTGATTAAAAAAGTAGCCATATTTATTCCTTGTATAATGACCACATCCTTATCTCTAAAGCACGTTTCCCTTTCCTGTTTAAAAAGGAAGAAAGTCAGACCCAGTGTACCGATGTAATATAGCCAGGGTTACCCACCAGATGGAAAGAGGTGGAAACAGGCTGAGGTCTCCTGCTAATCCTTGAGGTATTGGAAGTCATTTGTCACTCTACAATCTAAGCTCATGCCTTAGGATTTTCCCCATGAGGATGAATGTTCTGTTTCTGAAGTGCCTCCCCAATAAATGCTTAGAGAAGGGCAAGTGTAATTTCATACATGGGGTGTAAAGACTGCAAGAATGAATCCCTTGATTGTAGCGCCAAGTTTCCAAGCAGCAGCTTAAAATGTCTTCAGAATTTTTCCTTGCCATCACACCTTCATGAAAGGTAAATATTTTTCTTTCTGATCTGTACACTTAGCACTTTCAAATGTTTTCATCAGCCACAGGGTGCTGTCTTCTTGCTTGAAAGAAATGATCCAGTCAAGAGTTATATTTGAGAAATAGTCTAACACTAATAAAGTATGTTTCAAAAAAAAGCCAGAAATCTTGTTTAAACTCAGACACTCATTACCAGCAGTATAGGAAATCTCTCTTTATGCTTGAGAATTTTATTTACTACTTTTTTTATTAAAATGAGGCATCTTTTTCAGAAAAGAACTTTCTTGTGCCTTGTGAGTTGGAATTTTAAATTCCAAATACTGTAAAGTATTTCTGAGTTTGGGAGTAGGGGCCTTGCCATTGAATTCACACAGACACTCAAACTTCTAGGGAGAAATAAAAGCAGAAAAACATAAATCAAAAGAAAAGAGAAAACAATAAACCTACACCCAGCAATGTTTACTGCAAAGCAGTGGCTCGTCTTGTCTATCACACTGTGTGCTGCTCAGATCCTGTCTGTCTCATTACTTCTCTCCACCTTGGTGTCCTTTTCTTCTTTCATTCCTCAAGGTGCGACTTCTCCTCTAGTGCTTGGCTCCCTGCACAGCCGCTCCCTGGCTGTGTCTCCCTCTTCTCAGGCACACTTCTTGCTGAGTGCTACATTATTCCTATGCTTTGTCCAGCCATCTCATTCACAGCTCTCCTCAAAATGCTTTGGGTAGAGCCATATGGGCAGTGTGGAGGTTACCCTCGAGACCTGGCAATACAGACTTCCAGTCATGGTCCTTCCTCAGCTAGAGGTGCCACCTCTGATGGTCAACATGAGCATAACCAGTAATACTTTTGCATGTATGGATGGGGGAATCGAGGATCCATGGAAGCAGCCTGGCAGCTGGCTGGCAAGTCCTTCTGAAGTCTGTTTCTCTTGCTGCCAATCTGAATCCATTTCTTTAGACAAAGCAGGCACTGGGGGACAAGATGAGCTCACCTATCATCTTGCCAACTGTGCAGCACCAGCAGTGCATGATGCACTCGCACTATTGTGCTGTCTGCATGCAAATGACTTTCTGTTCTAGCAGTACTGGCAACATCTCCTCACCTGAGCACAAGAGTACTTTTGTTGGCGCTGCCTAAACCAGTTCAGAGTGGAAGAAACTCCACTGATGGGAGACTCTTTTTCCAGAATAAATTCATAGCCACTAGGGCTTTTCTTGGCAATTTTCTTCAGATTTACAGCCAACACTACCGTGATGCACCAGCCTGCTGTGGAATGGCAATTTGTTCAAATCATAATGTCAAAGAACCCTGATTCCAAGGGAAAGAATCAAGTGCTCTTGTTCGCTTCTTCTTAAGAAAGAAATAATTTCTCTACTTGTGTAAACTTTACTGAGATTGTGCTTGTAGTCAACCATCTGAAAATTTCACCACTGGCTGAAAAACTTTGCTTAGCTCTTGCTGATTTAAATCTCTTATTAAATATGATTTTACTGGATGGAATCTGAGGAGTTAAAAGTGCAGTGCAAGAAGCAGGTGGAATCAAAGAATCAACAAATGATGCAACTTGTAAATTTGCAAGAATTACTGTGTTGGGTTTTTTCCTTAAAGCAGTAGTAAAGTGCTTTGGGAGCACTGCATGTTTGGATATTGATTAATATTTGTTTTCTATTGTAGCTTGGTAAATTTTGTGTAAAATCCATATAAAAAGTAATGAAAAACTTACATCTTGGTATCATGCCATAATCCACTATAATGGTAAATAAGCACTTTGTACTTTAAATTAAAGTTCTCTAAGTAAAATCATTACTTATTACACATCAAATATTATGATTAAAATCTATAAGTAAAATTGTTACGATAACATATTATGTTGGTATTTTTTTAACTAAGAAGTATTGAGTGACATCTATATTACTCTTCCTTTGCTCCAGAATATTGTTGGTAACATTAATAAATGATTTTTGGTTATCATAACAGTGGATAATTATTTAATTCTGGTGGAAAAAAATGACAACAGATAAAGGCTTTTCTGTTTCTCTTTTCATTTGTTTGTTTTGAGCGGAAAGGAAGAGTTTAATATGTTATATACTGAGCCAAAAATTGTAAAATGGCATTGGCACCAATATCTGAAAAATGCCACAGAAAAACAGCTTAGGAAAAGAAAGAATAAATATTTTTCAAGAGGAAAGATAATGGGGTTTTATGTTTTAAAAATGCACTCTCTGTGTTAGACCTCACTAGCTGTGAGCTCAGTTCTCCCATGAGATCAGCTTTCTGACTGGTGTATTTAAATTCAGGAATATAAGTAATACTGTAAGCTCTATTCCATTGTGCAGCTTTTAAAACACTTGGAAATTTCCCGACATGAGATGTGAGCGAGACTCATGAGATTCTGTAACCACCTCTGGAATAAACGGAGAGGCTGTCTGCACACAATCACTCCCATTTCTTGTCAGTCTCCTGATTGCTGTGACTCAGCTCTCATTAGCCAAGTATGTAATCAGAGGATATCATCACAGCTGAAATATCTTCAGGACCTAGACTCTACTACGATTGTGTTACATTTTCTTAGCTAAAAGGTAGATCAAAACTGTTTGGAAATACCATTTGAACGCTCAAGACAACCAGGTCTCCTGGAGATATTTCTGGGGACTTGTGATTCTGTCACTGGAGTTCCCCTTCCCTCTTAATGTGTTGGGTTTGAGCAGTGTCTCAGTGAGACCAGGCTGCCTCCAAGGTGACATTAGACAAAATCTTAGACTGCCTTGGCCAACAAGCTGGTAACTCAAGTATTTACACTTGTCCCAGCCTAAATTTATCTTCAAATCAATCAGATTTTCATACTAAGGGATGCTGCTCTCGGTTTGCAAACAAAACAGCAGGTAGATGTGGACATTTCATGCATAGGCATTTGCATAACTAAAATCCCACCTGTGCAACTGACCTCTCAAGTAAAAAATATACGTTTTAATGTATATGAGTATAACTGGTATCTTGTTTAGGAATCAAGGACAGTGTGTAGGCCTGCCTAAGGCTGACCTGTGTTTGCATCCTGCCTCTTCAAAGGCAGAATGTATCTTCCCTTCCTTGCAAGAGGGTGAGCCCTCAGAGCATTCATTTCACAACCTAGTGACAAACTGTGTACCCACTGTGTGCTGGGTGCCTCTGTGAGCTTGAGTTCACTGGTAAATCACACCTAGACAATGAACACTGCTAAAACACCCCAAAAACATAAAAAGCTGCTGAGGCGAGAAGGGGATGCGCGTGCAGTACAAGGGTTCTGAGCAGGGTTTACCACATCTAAAGGAGATATGCTGCAAACACCGTGAGTCTGGACTATGGGAGTATAATGGTGTGGCCAGTTAGTGTGTGTGTGCTAGTGCCAAGGTGACACAAAGCTCTGCTGTCAGCCATAAAGCTGTGGTTGACCTCATGCAGCCTTGCCTGGAGGGGCAGGTTGATCTCCAGCCCTCCAGTGTCTGCTGTAACCAGCACCTACACAATTCTTATTTAAAGTGCTCATACAGCTGTCGAGTAATTTACCTTCCTTTACTAAACCTCTACAATTGTAAATCCAGGTCATTCACAACAACTGTACACACTCACCTGACCCACTCTTGGTGTTCTCTAGAGGGTGAGGGGAATTCTTTCAAAGAACATATCATTCTCTATGAATTATGTAGGGAATCTACAGAGAACAGAACACAGTGTCACAGAATGACAGAATATTCTGGGTTGGAAGGGACTCACAAAAACCAGTAGTTTTCTGCACTGCACTTGGAGTGAGTTAAGTGGAGTGGACACTATCTCAATCTTTCAGCTGAGATAAATACCACAGCATTTTTCTGGACACTGTGTTAAAATAGTATTTATAGCTGTATACATATTAGATATAGTGAACCATAACACAGTACCAAGGAAGTACATTATCTGGCAGTTGGTGAGTGGAATTAAGATGGAATGGAATGGCATGGCATGGCATGGCATGGCATGGCATGGAATGGAATGGAATGGAATGGAATGGAATGGAATGGAATGGAATGGAATGGAATGGATTGTTTCAGTTGGAAGTAACCTACAAAAACCATCTCACCCAAATCTACAATGCAGTGGCAGGGAAAACAAGGACCTTTTTATCATTATTTGACCAGTAGGAAGTAATAAGAAGAAAATAGAATTAGCATGAGAGAAGTAGAGGAATATGTAAAATTGCTGCTGATTGAATAGATAAGCGCACATTCTATGTGACAATAACATTTTCCAATAAGTCATTGAACTATGGAAACAGAAGAGACTTACGAACTTTTGAGAAAGTTTAGTTTTCCAGAACTTGGGTATTTCTAGAAGCAGAGTGGCGTTTGTGAATAAACTTTTCTACCTAACATTGACCTTTGAATATCTAGTTTTGACTGTTATCTTGAACATTTGTCCTCCTGATTGCAACAAATATGAAAGCAATCTGTTAGTCAAACATAAAGCAAATCAAAGTGGCCAAAAGCATCCATGCAGAGGGAAAGGCATTCTGATTTGGTGTCATAATTCTGTAATGATCATGACTGACATCTCTGTTTGCAAAAGGCACTTAACAGCAACAGAAACAACTTTTTCCTGTGGAATGAAAGAATAATAATAGAAATATCTTCAGAGAGATGTTAAACATATCAAGATCACTTACTGAGATTTCAGAGAGATGTAACAAAGTACAAGTGTCTCACCATCTAGTTGGAAATGGCTCTTGAGGTATTTACCAGAGAGCAAGAACTACAGAGAAACAACAGCAACAAAATATGACTCAGAAAAATAACAGATCTTTTTTCTTCCTTTCTGCTGAGGAATGATCCCAAATACCAAACCAGTAGGAGTAAAGAATCTGAAATATTTTGGAAAAAATGTAATTCTGACTATTTTCCATCCTGTGTGGTACTTAAATAGAAGATCCAGATTCATATCTTAAACCCTTACTGAGGAAGGAAGAATGGCGTTAAAACTGCATCAGAGTGTAGCTGTGGATATGACTAGGGAATTAGGCATTTCCTAAATTTCCAAAACATTTTATCTAAGTTCATCTTCACCAGGTCAGCTGGGTCTGGCAGCAGGTTAAAGAATACATCAGCTGTATGACTGAAATGTTAAGCCACGGTTTAATTCAGGCCACACAATTGCTGAGGCACAGCCATGAGGCAGTGCACCATCGCACTACTTAGAGTTGACACTCCAACAGGTGATGCTAAAAGGGCAACGTGCTGGAAAAAAGCTGAAGAGACTTCAGGACTTTATGGATTCTAGAGGACTATGGGTTCTTACACAGCACCCAAGATCTTGAAGGGTTTTTCAGAGAGTGGGAGATGAGCTTGCTGTTGTGCTGGAGACGTCATCTGTTAGCCTTGAGCTTTACTTGGAATGGAAATACTTGACTTGGGGGGACTGCACACTTTTATGATTTGAGAGATACTTGCACTTAATGAAAAAAATCAGATAGGAAATTTTGTTATAGCCTGCTTAATAAATTATTTGTGGGTTTCATAATTTTTTTCCCCCCAAAGACAAAGATATATTTTGCCTTGTTTGTGAATTCTTAAAGTGATAGCTTTGGGAGGAAATACATATGATTCAGTAATGGAACCAGCAATTTGCTTTCAAGGTGTGGAAGTCCAGAGGATAAAATGCTAAAACCAGAACAAGATTTCTTAGAATTTCCTCATCTGAAAAGCAACCAGATCCCATTTGACTGAGCTTACAGATGAGAACAAATTTATGGAGATCCAGTAGAAGCAGGATTGAAAAAATTTTACGAAGCCATTTAGATTACATGGCCTGCCTGGAAAGGAACAATTGAGTATTTTAAGAAATCATATAACATCTACATTCTATCCAGAAGTTAAATACTCCAGGAGGAGAAGGCAGAGTAAAAAAAAAAAAACAAACAAAAAACCAGAGTAAAAACC
>WAAE01010096.1:45857-63615 GCA_013400495.1 Nicator chloris
GGTGGTGATGCACTGGAACAGGTTGCCCAGAGAAGTTGTGGATGCCTTATCCCTGGAATTGTTCAGGATGGAGTTCTGAGCAACTGGGATAGTGGAAGGTGTCTCTGCCTATGGCAGGGGAGTTAGAACTGGATGACCACGAAGCCATTCTATGATCCTATGATTTTTATTAATACTATATCACGTACAGCTTTTGTGAGCTTATTCTTAGTCCTTAATACTAGCAACAGAAATGAAGGAAAACAACAGTGTCACACACTCAGTGCAGCACTGAAATACTAAGTACCAAATACAGTAAATCTGCAGCCACAAATAGCTTGTGAACATGTAGGTTTGACTCTGAGATTTTTCTCTAAATCTTACAGCACGGATGCTAAGAAAAATGCTATTTAACAATGATGAAACAATAGTATTAAACCCTTAGAATTTTGTAATGAATCTGAATAGCTACTCTATTACTTGTGAGTAACTTTAATGATATGTTTTAGCCAAGAGATAAATCTCTCAGCAGCCTTCCTGGTGTGGGTTCTCTAGGACACAATGTTATTTTGCCTATAACCACAATATTTCTACAATGTTTTCGATGAAAAAAAATCTAAACCTCCCAAAGTTTGTTTTGTTATTAAATTTCTTGGTTTTTCTACTGCAGTTCCTTATTGCAAAATCAAGATATTTTGCAAAGGTTTTTGGCAAGGAGTGTACCACATATCCATAGAGACAGATATAAAAGTAGGATAGTCAAAACCACCTAAAAGATTTAGGAGCTACATCTTAGATATGTTAAATAACTACCCTGGTAATTATACTGGTAACTTTTGACACATTGGTAAATACAATTTATATTATATTTATATATATTTGCAGGAAGAATATAGGCTTCATATATTCTTAAAGAAAAGAATTTGGCAAACAATCTCAAAGAAAATATTTTTGGCCATGGTTGATAGTATTTATTGAAAGGACTCTGGATTTTTGAATTACCTCTGTACCTCTTATATGACCCATATTTTCTCTCAAACAAAACTTAGACCAATTACGCAAATCCAGACACATAGATGCAAACCACTCAAGGTTGTCTTCATGAACTTTTGAACCCTTCTGGCATCTAAAAAAGAACACAATCACAGAAGAATTTTAAAGAATTATTGGAATCATTTATCAGAATAGGAGAGTAAGTACTAGCAAACAATAAGCTGTCATTGGTGTTTTCCAAAGATGCAAACCTAGTTCACAATTCCACATCCTAAGTATATGTGAGACTTCCAATATGATACCCAAAGACTGTGATTAATGTCATGTGCCTGTTTATTTTTCCTCTGAGAACCTGAAAGAGTAAAAAAAAGATCACAACTAAACAAAAGCATATCAATAACAGGAAACTGTTGGTGAGAAATACCCCGATCTTCCTGTAAATTCACGTCACCACATTCCCCAGGGACAAAGGTGCGTGAACAACATGGTAAATAATTATGATTTAATATGAGGCCTTGCTATGCTGTTTACAGTTTAACAACAAAAAGGAATTGTTTCTCAAGGCGCAAAATAAGCAAATAATAGAAACACATATCAATATAATCAGGAAATGATGATGTTATGTCTGGGTCAGCTGCTGAAAACAGATTGCAATCTATCAAAGTATCAACCTGATATCCCTGTGCAGCTCAGAGAAACATCAGTGATGGGAGAGAGTGTTTCCCTGGTTTGCATGCCAGTTATCTCATTTTGATTGTTTTATGTAAGTGCTGGGGTCTTGCAGAAGATTCTCTACGGCTATTTTTCTTTCTGATGTTTAGGGAATTTGATACTTGTATTTGCTGAAAGCATCTAAAAGGACTTTTTGCATTTTGCATAATAAAAACCAAAAATAAAACAGGAGAATGATAGAATGGAAGGAAGAGTAATAGATGGTTTCTTTCTAGAACATAATTTTTTTTTTAATCTAGCCAGCAATAATAAGAAAAAAATATCATTGGAGAAGCAAAGAAGGGCTTTTCAGCAGACATCACTGAAGATACTTAAGTCCTTATTAAAAATATATTTTAGTGAGAAATAAAAAGACCCCAAAGGATCTCAGATTTCAGTAATTTTTTCCTTCAGAAATACTTTTTTAGAGCTGCCACGACAAAATTAGCTGTGTAAAAGTCAAATAGAACAATTTATCTTTGATCAGAGGACTAATGTTGTCAGTAGAGGCCTAAAGCACTTAAATACACATTTGACCCTTACATACAGAAAAAAAATAATTTCAGACCCTCCTGGTCAGATTTTAAAGTTAAGCAAGGTCAGTTCAGGTCAAAGCTTGAACTGGACAACATCAAGAATTTTCTTAGTGTTGCCTGAAATAGCACTGATGACTGGAGAGACTTTATCACTCAGGGCTAAAATAAAGCATCAACACTTGAAGTCTGTCAGGTATCGGCTTCTAGGATTGCAAACATTCCTTAAAACTTCTAAGAGCAATTAATACTTGAAGAATTCTGGGGCTTTTCTGCCTTTATCTAGATTATTTTCCTTGAAAGTATGTTGGAGCTTAGCATCTACATAAATGTCAGCTCCTGCTGAAGGAATCAGTGTGTGTATACCTGCCATGAGTAGGAAGCCTAGGGAATAAGCAGCAGGCTTTTCACCGCTGCTTTAATTCTCCTGGAATTAAAGCACATGTTTTATCATATTCACTGCAGATTGAAGCTGCAGTTAATTTTGTTTGGCTGCGCCCGCCTTCCTTCCCAAGTGGACGATTTCTACACTGTTGTCAGAATAATGCCAGTCATCTTAACAGATGCTTGCACTTTTTATCTGTACTCTGCATCGCATTCCTTGAAGAGAAGGCTGCCAGAAACAAATAGGTTTTCTGAGAGTACATAAGGGAACAATGGACAATAGGAGCTGTTTTATACTGCTGGGTGTAAACAAGAACAACCCAGTTCACATGAAATGAAAAACACTGTTTATCAAGATGTATGTCAGTGGCTGGCAGGTGGCAGATGATATTTTGGGATCTGACAAAGCATTAGAGCAGGCAGCAGGCATTGAGTTTGTTGAAAAAAGGCACTTCCAGCGTTGGATGGAGATAGCAGTACAGGTCAGGTTGGTTTTGTAAACAGTTTCAGAGTAAGAAAAAGGAGACCATTTATTTATTTCTAGACAACTCAAGATGTGTAATTCTAAAGTTTCCAAATAGACTACTTCAAGTGTTATTTTGAAATGACACTTCAGGACTATGAAATGTCATTACCATTTCTCAAATACTAGATTAGGAAAAGGATATCACTTTAAAAGACAGTAACCTAGTTGGCAGATAGGGTGTCTTTTCCCTAGGACAAGATGTTTAGAAAGTATATAAGAAGCAAGAGAAAACATCTCTGTCCTCTCCAAGCTTTTATCTCCTCTCTCCCCAGCTGCCTTCCTGTATATTCTCAGATCCCAGCCTTTGGATCTGTTGGATGATATGACTGGATAAGAAGAGAAAGAGAGGAAGGGAAACATTTGCCAGAGGTGGATGGGAAGGGGCAGTGGTGTCAGCAATAGAGCTGCTATTTTTGGCTGACAGCGTCTTGAAGATATGCTTTCAATTGATTACTAGGATTAAAAACCAAGATTAAAAGATGTGCCGCATGGTAAGGGGTTCTAGCTGCGTGGTCACCCTGTTCAGACGTCCTTGCTATCATCACAATAAATTCTGGATTTGACTGCCTGGCTAGCTTCGGTTTCTTCCCTCCACCGTAGTCAAGAGCCTCTCCTTGGACCGATCCCGCCTCACCTATACCTGCTCAGACGAGCCTGGATTTTGTCCCAACACGGGGACTGGCTTTGCCACCCAGCAGGAGGCGTCTCTTTGGGAATAACCCGCTGTAGCCATCTCTTGGCAGGCATTAAGGCAAGTCTGGACAAGTTTCACTCAGTAAAATGCATTAACCTCTGCAGTCCAGAAAACTGATAACAAACAAGGATGTCTTAACTTTGATCCAAACATTAGTCTCCATTTTGCAAGAACAATGTGACTGCCTTGCATGCTTCCTAAGAATTTCTTAAAACAAAGTGAGTTTTATCCATGTACCAATACAGGTCTGAGAATTAGACAGAGCCTGCATATATTTTCTGATTTATAGTTGAAGAAGACAAGGTAAGAACAGGGGATGAGTCATCAGAAATATCAGGAATGAATCACATTCACACTGGAAAATGAATCTAAGATTTTGATCTCTTGACAAGAAGAGTGGGTAATATTTCCAAATTTAACAAAATATTTGCAGACAAACTTACCAACTTACTTGTCCCTATTTCAGCAAATGAAGTTTGTAAAATCTACTTACAAAATGTTGTATCTGAGTTTTTGTGTATTTTTCATATTATTTTTGCTTATTACATTATTTATATAGAGAAAGGGAGGAACTAGAAACAGAAAACTGATTAAACTACAGCATGCTATGTTACTCAGCTTGCTGGAATATACCTTTCTCACCATGGTTACAAACAGCAACATGAACTCAAATGCTCAGATGGTATAAATCATCATTGCTACAATCACTGAAGCAGAACTGAGGCAATTTCTATCTCAGCTGGACTTGGGATCCAGTTAGTCTGTTAAAAGTTTTCACAAGTTCTCTGTGGAAGAGCAAATTACTGTAATGTTCAAATTCCAGTGATTAATTAATGGACATCTATTCCTAAGTCAAAATGGTCTCCAAGGCATCTCCTTTCACAATTCAAAAGTTTTCTCTGCCTGATACTGCAGTGGTGTCTGTCACATTGGTGCTGGCTTATGCCTATCCTCACTAGCCAGCATAGGCATGATTATATGGTTACTCTGATTTCACAGACAGAAATAACTGGTGATTTTGTAGTTTCTTTGGCAACACTGACATTTAATTGTGAGTTCATTTCCACTGAAAATGAACACAGTGAAGGCAGTGTTAAACATTTAGTTTGATCATCCAAAACAGCAGCAACTGAGGAATATTAAGTTTCGAGACAGGGACAAGATGTTAAGCTCATTGGTTAAGAGGTGTACAATTCCTAACCCCATTTTCTAGACATGTGAACAAGATGTTAGCTTCTTTGAAAACAACTGGCCATGAAGCAGGTTGTCTTGGAACTGGAAGGGGGTGCTGAATGCTCAACGTTTTCAGGTGAGAGGACTGGAAGCACCAATGAAAGTCTTCTTTCTGCTGGAGGATGGAGGGCTCGGCCATGCACTCCTTGCATTGTGATTCTGTCAGAGAAGGAGAATAACAGAAGAAGTGAATTTCTCCCTTTGTTATCACTTCCCTTTTGGTGACTGCTACACAGATGGGGGAATATTCTATAAAGAATATTGAGGGAAAGTAGTGCTCTCAATGGGTTTATTTCTGAAGTCATGCTGCATTCAAAGAATGCTGAGCAGCTGTGAAATAGTTCCAAGGCTATCCATACCAGAAAAATTCCTGTTTGACTGTCAGGCAGAGGATTAAAGCTATCTCTTCAAGCAAACCTAAATGTTAAGGACATTTTTACAATAGATGGATTTCAATTGTCAGAGCAACAGGTATTTGTGTAGCACTGTGTTTAAGGGAAAAAGACTGCAACATAATGCAACTCAAATATTAGCTCTCAAATAGCTAATCCTGTTTTCTCTATATGGAAAACAGTATTCACACAAAGGAATGCAACTGACTGTTTTCTTTCAAAACTCTGAATTTTTTAATAACTACTATAACAACAAAAAAAATCTATATTGACCTATCAAGCATTACACTTTATGAGCATCAGTGGTACAGACCTGAAACAAAGTCAGGAGTGGGATGGAAAAATTACAGATACATGTAAAACACACACAGTTAGGTGGGTCTGATGCTGCTCTCATTGTCAGCAGTTTTCAAATATTGGAGTTCAGCTGGATTCTGCGGTGTCACATCACTTGGACTGAGGATGGAGCAGGAGTCTCTGCAGGCAGGCTGCTCTTCAGAAAACAACTATGTAAGTGCTTAGGCCTGAGATCCCTTCGCAAGAATTGAATTAGACTTGGCTCTGCCACTCTTAATGAGAAAATTGGGATAATACTAGAAAAACAAAGCTTTTGTAGCTTTAGAGTGTTTTTGTCAATGTCTGTCACAAAGGGTTCTCAATACTTGCATGAGATCAACAGTGGCAGAAGACACAAAATGGCGTAGATGAGTGTGCTGTGAATACAGAGTGCAACAGAGATACATGTTTTTCTGGTATGTTGGGTAAAAAGAGAAAGGAAGCCAAAATAAACAAGACATGCTGTGTTTAAAAGCTGAAGTGTTTGTAGAAGAAGCATGGCCAGAGTATGCAACAATAAAAGTGTTGTTCTGTGCAAAGAATACAAATGGAGAGCCTTGGAAAATCACACTTCATTGTGAGCATAAAAAAGAGGGGAGAGGATCTCTCTTTTGAAGGGGAACAGGACTGCAATCGGCAGCTTGGGGATCTGCCTATGAAGTAACTTTAAGGTCTCTGGATTATCCTAGCTTTAGGGGAAACACTGACGGACTGTAAAAATAAATGGTCAGTGAAACCTCTTCTGTAATTTGTTATGACACTCTTCTTTCTAGTATCTCTATCTTAGTCACACACCTACCACCTGCAGAGCAGGCAGCTAGGGAGACATCCTTTCCCTTCTCTTTCCCTTGCACATTCCCCCCCTTTTCTGCCAATCTTCCTTCCTCTGCCTTCTTTATCCACTTCCCACAATCCTTTCTAGGTCTCCCAGATAGAAGTTGGACTGGCCACCAGAATCCAGGCTACCTCTGTTTTGAAGCAACTCATCTCTGTTTCCTTTTCACTCCAGTGATGCTGCAGTGAAGAATTTCTACTTTGAAACTCCCTGTGGAGTGGACATATCTTTCAAGAAGGCTGAGGTAGCCTGGGTATAATTTGGAAAGTAATACTGGTGCTTCACATACCTGGTCCTGTTTTTGCTCTCAGAGCCAACTCAGACATACTCATATGACGCTATGGTTCAGTGAAGGTGGGTCTCCAAGCCCAGCTACTGCTTTCAACCACCATATCACTAGACCCAGTCTTCAACAAGAGCACAAGTTTTGCTAGTGCTTATAGTACCCCAAGGGCAGTGGGAAAGCATGGAGGTAGCCTGCCCAGATGAGATCTGCCATTTTTAAACTGTTGAAGAGAAAACTAGTTCCCACTCCAGTCTGAAGCACCAGGTGAAGAACAGCATGACACAGATCTCAGATGACTGGCAAAGATTCTCTGGAAGGAGAAACTAACTCTCACAACATTTTCCTTTAGAATTTTGCACTGAAAGACATTACAGATGAACACCGCTGTCACCTGTGATTCCTCAGGGCCTAAATGCATATTTCTTGTTTTATAAGCTGTCCTTGGCGAACACAAGCCATCAAGATCTTTAGATGATTGTTGCCATCTGTGTCTTCTGTACTGAGTCTTCCTACCTAAATAACTCCAAGAAAACAAACTTGCATCAGTGATCAGTCTAAAAGAGGTATACAGGATTAGAACATGGTCTGACAGCTGGAAAAAAAGCACAGAGTAACTGGGTTACCAATACTGGACCCCCTGTCTGAAGGGGTGTCTGTGCAACAACCTGTGGTACTATGTGCAGTGCCAGTGGGTGGGCAATGGTCAGTTTTATGGACTTATTATACACCAGGTAGGGAAGGGAGTAGAAGTCTAGTACCTCCCATATAGTAGTCTACAGGCATATGATCTGGAGTAGTGAAGACACTTGATAAAATGGAGTAGGTACCATGGACACCATTTACAGCTGGGGAGGCCTGTAGCTCATGCTGGTTTCAGAGTACATCTTTCTCTCTCCCGGCTGCCACAGGGCCACCCAAACCCCTGAAACATTCTTTGGTAGTAATAACACAGAGTGAATTGGCTTCAGTTCACTTGGTCTGGACAATGGAGTGGGATACAGGACTGTTTCCAAAATATAATCTCAGAGTTGAAATACCACACACCAGAACAAGCGTTCACACCAGGTTTGTTATGGCAGTGAGAGGTCAGTGAGAGAGAATGAGTCAAACATGCCCAAAGTATTAAGACATTTCAAATGGCTTAATAACATCTTTTCAAATCCAGACTGTCTTTCTTAAGGAAATTAATGGATTAAAAATTAAAACAATCTTCTTCTTTGTATAAGAAACTGTCATGGCTGGGAGACACCAGGAAGCCTGACTGGATAACAAGACAGCCACAGAGCAACAAAAACTGAAGATATGTCAGAACTTGTTTCTGCTGCCTGCAAAAATTACAGCCATTATGGATCCACTTTTACTGATGACCAAATCACTTTGAGACCTCCCATGTCTCCATATTTCCATGAGTATTAAATTAAAAATTTTTGATTAAATCCCAGCCCTGTGAAGCTCAATACAAATCTTTTTGATAGTGCTAGCAGGCCTTTAGGTCAGTAATATTATTTGTCTTTCTGTCCAAGGCCATACATCACTGAATTTGTGTCATCTGCTTCATTAAGTGCGGCTGTGTCCCGTCCTCGTTTCCCCTCTTGCTGGCGAACAGCCTCAGGCTAGCTGGAAACGCAGCCACTGCTGGGGGTGCAGCACCCACTGTCTGCCCTGCTGAGCAGAGTCAGTTGCTGCTGCAGCTCAGGGGATCAGACTGATCGCCTTCCCCCCTGGTAGGACGAAGCTATAATGTAGCGCTATCGGCAGAGTAAAGGAGCGACTCCCGAATCTCTCTTTTATCCTGAGTTTATTAACAGTGACCCTGACGGGCTACTGTCCTCAGAAGGGAAGAGACTCCGAGAGCCTCGAACAACGGAGAACACGGGGTTTTAACTGGGGGAGGAGAATGGGGCAGGGGCAGGTCCCGGGCCAATAGGGCTTAGGTAGGGTGTGGTAAGGGGAATGAAGTACATGAACAATAACCATTGAACTGGGGGTTAGGGAGGGACTCTCTCAGGCTGGCCAATCACTCGACGCCCTTCCAAGAACCTTCCAGACGAAGGGAGGAGGGCTAGAGTGACTGGCACGGCACTGAGGGGAGGAGGGATAGGAATGACAGGGAAGGTGCGAGAACTAGGGTGGGGCAAAACAGGGATTGACAACTTTAGGGGTGTTAACAACCGGGGGATGAACCAAACATTTTCGGGGGAGAAACAGAACAAACCATTTAACAGAATACAACAATTAAGGATACGAGCTTTGATGGTCTTTTTGATACACTCTTCACTCAAAATCTCTCCTGTTCTTTTTCAGATACTCTTATCTGATGCAATGCTCCCAAGCACCAGAACACCAAGCCAAGAGCGCTGCCTTCTAATCCTATTCTTCCAAACTTGGTGGCAAAACTTACACTATATATAAAATATTAACCCTATTAACCATTACAGAAACATTATAACAAAATATTCAAATATTGAAAGACTTCCTGTGCAATCCTAGTCACCACATCACACCTATGTCCACCTTTTCACTCTCTCCTCGTTATTTATCAGACCCATTTCCTAAACTGTTGGACTGTGACTGTTTTTAAACTGCCCATGCAGGGAGGAGTGCAGCACTTCTATTACTCCAGACAAATAAATGACAATGATGCAGCAAAAGAGAACTGGCAGAGAGTTTCCAAGAAAAGCTGCAATGAGGCAACTTGTTTGATATGAGATATGAGAAAACCAAAAGAACACAAGTTCTAAAAGGTGCATGAAATTAATAACATTCAAATTATAGGAGTTAAAGAGCTATAGTAGTGAATCTAATACACTGTGTACATGGGCTCCAGGTTGGGATAAGTGTGGTAAACCCTGCTGAGATACAAGGCCAACGCTAATGCCAGCTGTGCCCCTCCCATGTGGCATGGGGAGCATAGGTATTAATCCAATGTTTCCGTTGGTCTGATCCATCACTGAGAGGTTGCTATCAGAAAGCAAAACCAGAGAAATCTGGAGCCTCTGGAGAGCAGCATGGTGACAGTCATTGCCCCTGCCAGATGTAGCTGTCACCACCTTCCCAGGTTTGAGGTGAACGGGTTTCTCTTGGATTTGACAATCTGGTCCATGGTCTAAGGCAGAACCAGACCATCTGAAGCAACGAGAGGAAAGTGTGAGACAAAGTCTTTCTGTGACCAAGTCTCAGTTGCTGTATATTATTCTGTTCATCTCTGTTTCTGAAAGGTGGTTTCAAACCTGCAAAGGAGGATGAGAAGGCTGAAAACAACAGTGAGGGTATTGAAAACTTAATTTGTGAGAGGAGGCTAGATAGACAAGGCAGTCTTGTTCAGCCAAGGTTGATAGGAAAAAGAGTGCCAGCTACAAATACATTGAGGAAAATGCTTGGCACATAGAGTTTGTTTACTATTTTGATTCAAAAGTAATTTTGGCACCCATATCAGCTGCCCATAAAGAACCTCAGCTGAAAACCAATAGTTTCCAGTCATGTTCAGGCGTGGTTTTGCAAAAATGGAATTAGGTAAAGGATTAAATTAGGATGGCTTGGACCCATCCTTGGACCCTCAGGGATGGGTCCAAGCCATCTGAATGCTTTAGATAGAGTTCAATAAATTAATAACAGTGATTATTATATGAGGTAATGTTTGCAGTAGCTGGAAGGTCTCATTTAATGATACAGGTGTTATTATGCACCCACAGCCAACATTGTTCTGTAACCATGGCTAACAGAAAAAAAAAAAGGCAAGATCACACTACTCTTAATGTGCGTGCTTCAGTAAGAGCAAAACAGTCAAAATTGTGAAGGCTGTGAAAATAGCTAGCATGAGCCAGAGGTTATTTAGCCAGTGCAGCAGCATCTCTGTAAGATTGATGCAAGACAGGAATCCCATCCAGATATCAACAGAGGGTATTGATTTAGACAAAGAGACAGTTTTCTGCATGGCAATGGTATGAGCTTACTACAGCTGCAATTTGATAAGTAATCCAAAAAGCAAAGTCATACAAAATACATACTTTTTGATACAGGCAGCAGGAATGTGAGTATCAGTGCAAGAGGCCTATAAAGACACTACTCACTTCTAGTGATGTTGAAGACTGCATATGAAAAAGTACGAGATCCTCCACCAGAGCAATAACAGTGACACTGAGGACAGTTCTCACTGATGCAGGATGAATTACTTTTATTGGAAGAATCCAAACATTTGCACAGGGAATGGAGAAAAATAGATTTGTGTGGATGAATATAAGTGGTTTTCCTAAGGAAAGTGTGTCTAACAAAAGGAGACTGAGTTACAAATAACACTCATGAAGGTTCTGATCTGCAGGAGTGGCATAAAAAACTGCTAAAGACAAAAAGTATTAGTGAACTGCAAAAACCAGTGCAGCAAAAAAAGCTCCCAAGCTCAAAACTGTAGGAAAGTGGGGTTTTTTTTCTATTTAATTACTTTTATTCAGCATTCTGACACACTGCTTGTAAATGAGCTGCTTCACTCTCTGATATAGTTAGAGACTATACAGTCTCTAACTCAGCTATTTAATGGAATGAGATGCTATTTTTCACTAAAACATAAGAACTTAAATTCTTCAAATATCTTGAGGAAGACCATACACAACTGCTCTGGAAGTGAAGCCCTCTCCAGGGAGTTGCTTTATCTCTTTCAGTGTACTGAAGCCAGGGGCATGAAAGCATTTTCTTTAGCAGCATCCCTTTGAGTTTCTCTGCCTCCTTTGACCTGTAAAAAAGCTGAATTCTAGTCTCCTCCCTGTGCAAAGATAACTTGCATAGTTTTGCTGTAGTTCTGTTCCTGTTTTTTTTCTTTGCTGGACTTTTGGCTGACTGACAGCTGCTTTGCTTTGCTTTGCTTTCGCGGATAGGAGTGAAGATCTGTTTCAAGACTCTCAGTTCTGCAAGATTATCTCTGAGGAAGCATTATCTCTTTTGGAGTTGGATGTTTTAAATAGGCACCAAAGAAATTGAAAAGAAATTACCTGAGACTTTTGTACAGATTTTCAGAAGAGAGGACACTAAATTGCAACTAAACTTAACACTGAACTTTGGGCAAAGGAAGGTTCCTTTTAAGGCCAGAGTGAAAATTCAGACTCTTTCATATATGTAAATCAGTAAACACCTGCGATAAAGAACCACATTTTCCAAATAGTGAAGCAGAACAAGCCAGCAAAAATAATACAAGCTAAGGCTTCTGCATTGTTTGCTGCACTTCCCTAATTTGTTTTAAAAATAATAGATTGATTTCAATAATACTTAACATACAAGCTATTATACTAGTTATTATATTCTGTAAATTAAGTAATTGTGTTGCTAAAAAGTAAAGACAGTTTCATCTGTGACTAGGAGAGATCACAGGGTGAGTGTCCTGTATTTGCTAGCACTTACCCCACAGGGGATAAGGCAGACTGTATGCCATGGCAGCATCTCATATACTCATGCTTCTTTGTGGCATGTCTCTTCTAAAACTCTATTGATTTAGCAGAAAAATCAGCCTTTATTAATGCAACTGAGCAGCCATGACAATTCAAGCATGTGTATGAGAACAGCAAGTGAGGACAGCAGATCGTCCACTGCACAGCTGAAGAAGTGCACAGCTGCAAACTGATGTAATTGAGCCTTAGCACCCACAGAGGAAAAAAGGAGGATGAGCAAATCTTTACCCCATGAATAGCCTAAAGGAGAAAAATCTGATATATGGCCTACTCTATATGGCTGTAATTTTTCTCTTGCCCTGGTAACATTACTACAGTGAGGTTCTCCATTGGGCTGGCCACTCAACAGCTTGATCTCAAAGGCACACTACTGCCATGCAGGAAAAGTGCACCACTACCCACCAGGGTCATTCCACCAATTTCTTCTCTGGGTTCTCCAAACATTTTCCTCCCAGTCATAGCTGCAACCTCCTGCACTGACTCCTGTATTGAGTTTCTCAGACTATGCCATTGGAGCAAAGAAAGAGGATTTTATTTTCCTGGACAACCTATGCCTGATTCAATCTCAGAGCTCCTCAGTATTGCTCACTCAACATCAGGAGAAGAGCAGGAGTCTGTGAGATCCTGGAAGGGACGAGAATATGGTGAATACATGAAGCAGGCTAAGAGGTACTGGTTTGAGGCACGGGGAAGAAAGAAAGCATTTTAATCCCTAGTGAATGCCTATGCCTTCCTCCTGCTTCTTTCACAGCATAGAGCTTTGCCTTGCTTTGGGCTTACAATTTAGGATTTCCCACATAACAATAAATATTCCAAATCCCGGAGGCACAGCATAAATTGTGATTGTGAACTACTGAGGACTTCCAGTCCTGCATGCGTGTGAATTTCTCTTTCAGATATCTACCATTTTCAAAATTGTCAATGTGGTTTAGGAACATGCATGGACCAGTATGCCACAGTAATTTGTGGGATGCACCAAGACACTTTGGGAAGCCTATTTTTATTGCAAATATGATGGTGAGAGCTGACAACTGACATTGACTTCAGTAAAATTCTTTAGTCTAACTTGAAAACTTAGACCCTATTGTTCTTAATTTTTCATTTAGGTATCATGAGAAAAGCATAGCTTTGTAGAACAGGTCCCTTGTAATTTAAATTACCAGAACAATAATGTCAGAGATTAATTTTAAATGCTGACTTTACATACAATCTTTACTGAAAAATAAAAGCTCTTATTAAAAATGCCCCTTTAAAAATTCACTTGTATTAGAATAATTGAAAACTTAGAATTTAGAAGTTAAATATTTTTTGATCCCATCTAAATTAACAACTCCTTCATTTTTCCCAGAAGCTTTATTTCAACATCTTTATTTATGAGGGACTATTTACTTCAAGAATTGTTACAAGAAAAATACTTTCTTGCAGCATCAGGACTCCCTCTAGTGTCATTCCAGCCAGAATCTTTGGGGATCTGTATGGACCACTGAAAGTTTGTTTGCTTTTGAGGAGACAACTATCCATACTACTTTGCATATGCATACATCCATAACTACTTTGTATCTGTGATAGTAAGAAGCTTTTGTCCACTACTCTGCACCTCCATTCAGGAAATCCAACGTCAGTATTTGCCATCTGACAAAGTGTAGTGAGTGTTCAGTCGTTCCCACTAGATTTATCCAGGCATGTCTGCTAAGTGTTTGTTCCTTAACCACAACTGCAATTTCAACGTAATTTAACCAAATTCAAAGAAATAGGATAAAAGTTGTTTCAAAACATGTTGAGATCTTTGGAGGGGGATTTTTGTTTGTTTGTTTTTGGTATTGTATTTCCCCCCCTAATTATCTGAAAGCCTATGGGAACTCTAAGGAAATCTTGTCTGCAGCAGCAATTTGCAAAGTGTATTGTTAGTTGAAAATGAAATAGGAATGAATCTTTAAAGTGGTTTCTAGTACCACATGAAAATCCTATCTTCTCAGTGGAACTTTTTTCCAACCAAAAAAAAAAATAAAAAGAAACTGTTATATTGATAGGCTGTCAGATGCAAACAAGGAGATCACCATCATTATTAGGAAAGAATCTGTCAACTAGTTGCATGATTTTTCACATTTGAACAGAACTATTCAGCACTGAGATCAACTACTGGACATGCAGGTGGCATACAGGAACCATTCCATGACTAGAATTTTTTTGTAGGCAACAAATCCTGCTGTGCTTTTAAAACATAATAAATCCTGGAATAATATATGTCTAAGATTATAAAAAGGAAAGAAAAAAATTTAAACCCCCCAAATCGCAGACATATGGGAAACGCAGAAATAAAAAAAGAAGTAGATTGATGGTGCTTCACGATGATGAAGTATGGTTTAACAGGAATAGTATTTATCCAAATCTTTTAACACATTTCTTTAGAAAGCTATGTTGCACTAAAAGCAAGTACAACCCATGGTTGGAAAATCCTGAATGACTTAAGAAAATATGCCTTAAAGGTATAGCCATGTAGGCATTTCTCAAGATGTGGCCTTTCTCTTTTCAGAAGTCTCAATGTTTTAAATGTCCATGAAGATTTCTGAGTCACCGCACCACAGAACAATTGAGGTGGGAAGCTACCTCTGGTGCCTGTCCAGACCAACCCTTCTGTTCAAGGTAGGGCCATTGCCAGCTGGTTGCTCAGGGCTGTGCCATCTCAAGTTTTGAGTATGAACAAAGATGGAGACCCTGCCTGAGCAACCTGTTCTAGTGCTTTATCCCAAGTGTGAGGAAGATTTTTTATATTTAAATGCAATTTCCTTTATTTCAATTTGGGCTTAATTGTACTTGTCCTTTCCCTGGACACCTGTAACAAGTCCTACTCCCTCTTTTTACATGCTCCCATCACCTGTTCATAGAAATTGATAGAATCATTAGATTCCCCTGAACCTCCTCTTCTCTGGGCTGAACAATCCCAGATCTGTCAGTCCATTCTCTGGCCTCAGAGTCAATTGCCTTTCTTTGGACAAAAGGCAATTTTGAAATTAGTATACAAAAAAAAAAACAAACAAACAAACAAAAACCAACCAACCAACCAACCAACCAACCAACCAACCAACCAACCAACCAACCAAACAAACAAACAAACAAACAAAAACCCAAAAAACCAAACCCAAAGAGATTATTTTGTTTAAGGAAAATATTAGTTCAGTGATTCCTGCCATTACTCTCTAGAGACTGATTACATTTTTGTGACTCTACCGGTAGCTATAACATGAAATAGATTACCTAAAACAACTGCATTATATTCTCCAATTTTATTCTCTACCATGAATCACAAAATATTTTAAAAAATATGGCTCATTCTTTTTCACAAAGTTTTGGTAGCTCAGCATCCAATGTGATACCTCCAGTGACATTGCTTATTTCTTTTCCCTTTTCTGAACTCAGACCTTCAGTGGTGATCTGGTCCAGCACAAACCTGTTCCCTGTTTGCACAATGTCCTCCTGCATGTGCCTCACCAGGTGTGCATGTGATACTAGGGCCCTCGTACTCCCTATCTTGCTGTTTTTGTGTTTAGCCCCAAAATCCCTCTCATGTATGGGATACTCCTTTACCTACTTTGTGCCCCTCATTCAAGCACTTTGCTGGAGTGTTTTTTGACTACTGCTTCTCAAGGCCCACAGAACAAGTGATGTTGTCCCTTCTGAGGTATAATCCAAGGACTTTCCCTGCAAACTTCTTTGCACAGGGTAGGGATATGTTAAATGAGACCTGTGTAACTCATGAATGAAGCAAAGGCAAAACTTTTCCCCAGGCTTCCCTGCTGCAGTACAGGGGTTTATTGAGGCATATCTGCTTTTCCAGTATTAGTCACACTATAGATTATTATCCCACATTAAATCCTTTTTTACCTTCTTGTTCACATCTTAAATAGATGCCTTTTTGCAATACCTTCTCCAGGTTTTCATAAATCTTCCTTGAGTGCCAGTCTGAAGTGAATGAAGTTTGTTAGGCCTCTGCCTTTGAGATCTTTAACAAAGTTTTTAAGTGATATTTAGGGGAAGATTGCTTCCCATGATTTCCATCTGGGCACAGATTCCCCCTCCTGTCACATACATTATTCTAAGAATGTAAAGATAGCAAAGCCTGCCAAAATTTTCTAAGGAAAATCTAGACTAAATGATGATTGAAAACTTCAAAGGAAGAGCGTGACCAGAGAGCTGACCCAGAAAACATATTCATGCCATCACCATTTTTTGTATTTTTTTTTTTCAGTTTTGGTATCTCAGTTACTTACTCCGCTTACTTAGTGTCAGATTTCAGGTCAGATTCCAGTCCTATGTGTAAGGGAGTAACAAGTTAAAAAAATAGCTGACCTGTTGAGACACATTGTAATGCACCCTGCCAGCTGACAAAATTGCAGAAAATTTTTTGACTGCAAGGCTCTTCCTAGCACAGACGATTTATGTAACTCAAGGCCTGTCTGCATATTTGAATTAAGTGCTGTAAAGGCTTATAAATGACTGACTCAAATGTGCTTTAAAAAAAGATTTTCTAAGCTGATACTTCGTCGTTTTAAGCACAGGACACCAGTGAGAAGGTGTGAACTGCATATTTTTTTCTAATTTAGGACCTGGACTTGTTATAATGAGACCTTATCACTGTAACTAGCTTGGAGGACATTGTAGCCAGGTGAGGGTCAGCCTCTTCTCCCAGGAAACAGTACGAGAGGATATGGTCTTAAGCTGTGCCAGGGGAAGTTGAGGATGGACATTAGAAGGAATTTCTTCACAGAAAGGGTGATTAGACAGAGGAATGGGGTGCCCAGGGAGATGGTGGAGTCATCTTCTCTGAAGGTGTTTAAGGAAAGGCTGGATATGGCACTCAGTGGGATGGTAGAGTTGAAATGCTGGTGTTTAGTCATAAGCTGGACTTCATTTCAGAGGTCTTTTCCAGCCTAATCGATTCTGTGATCAACTCAATTTCTGAAACTAGTGTTTGGTCTACATGTAACACGTTTCTTCTCTAAAGCAGCGTGATGTGTTTCTTTATGGACAGCATGCAAACACTGAGGGATGGAGATGCTCCATTTAGGACAGGGGAAGGTTTGGGCTACCTCAGAGCAGCCTCCCACTGCGACAGGCAGGCCATGGAGACGGAGGGTGTGCAATGGGTGAACGACTGACAACTGCTGTAACCCACATGTGGACAGGTCCGACCTGAAGCACACAATAATCCACAGCCATGAAGGGCACTCGGGACTGCCGGAAACCACTACCCCATCCCCGATCCCAGGCCGGTGCTCCTGGAGAGGGGGCGGGCCGGCGCAGGGGCTGCACCGTGAGGAGGGCGGGACGGAGGGGAGCGGGGAGGAGGCCTCCTGGGCCTGCGGGCGGGGAGCAGGGGCCGGGGCGGTGACACTGCCCGCCGTTCCCCAGCGCTGCGCCGCG
>WAAE01010097.1:1029-39740 GCA_013400495.1 Nicator chloris
GGGAGTCTCCTCATGCCCTCACTGCAACAAGACCTTGGCAGGGCACAGAAAGAATTTGTAGATAAGAAATAATAAACAACCTAAAGAAAACCTGAAATGGCGGCTTTCGACTCTTCTTCTGCTTTGGCACCAAGCACTCAGGGAAAAAAGACTCTCCTCTGACATATCTCAGGAATCACAAATCTGAGGGTAAGCTGCTGTATGAGGGACAGACAGGGGTAGGTGGCCAGGCTAGGAACAGGAAGGAGTGAGCTGGAAGAGAGTAGAAGAAGAGCTGAGGCATTGTGTCTACAGAGTAGCTGCTGGCATAAATGGGCAGAACCCAAGAGGTGTGTGGAACTGCCCATAAAAAAAAACAGAGAAAAGGTATGAGAGACTTCTTGATAACAAAGTCCTGATGCTTGGAGCCCTCAGAAGTTTTTAAAGAAGCACTCTAAGTGCAGTGGCCATCTCGACTTCCACACTCGGGGACCCTTCCTGCTGTGGGTCTAAGTTACCCCACAGCCCACCCCTGCCAGACCCCAGGCACTTCTCACTCCACCCCTCATTCCTCACTACAGCCTCATCCATCAGCTGCGTCTCACACAGTGACTAAGATAACCAGTCTCTGAAGCTGTGCCAGGACAGTTGCTGCAATTCCCATATAGGGCAGGAGGACCCTAGAGACTCTTTCATGGATCCATCCTATAGCAAAAAACCCACAAAATCTGTGAAGTGATGAGAAAGTTGTTATCAGTTGTTTCCATGACTGCAGACACTGCCTGCCCAGTGCTGTGGTTGATTTTCCTCTGGTTAAGGAAAAAGCTCCAAGCCTATTTTTTTTCCTTAGGTTTGGAAATAAATCACTCCAATCAGTTGCTTTTCTTGAGGCGCTACAAAATAAACTACAGTGGAAATGTTATCACTGGTAACAGATTTATCCTGCAGGACCATGTGCTCATTTAATTTTAACATTTAAAAATAGTTTCTGGTGGTACCATGTAAATACAAGGTATGGCCAGCACAAGCAGATAGAAATTGAGTGAACTTATATGACTGGAATTTATTTGTTTCTGCCTCTGACAGTTACTGATGTAACCCTGCCTTGTCCCTCCTGCTGTGCATTCAGGACTTGGAGAAGAAAGAGCACTCAGGAGGCAATGCCACCTTAATGATTGCACAGCTGCCTCTCTCTATCACACCTACCTGCCAGACAGATATCTGGGAGAAATAAAACCTTTTCTGTCTTGACAAACAGGCTGTGTTCCCACCACTGCCAGAATTCCAGCAGTGCCTAAGAGCCCAGAGGTGTCATCTTTGCACTTCTGCTTCGCTTGCTACCATTGCAACCTGCTGATACAGGCTTGGTAGGACAGCAAAGGTGGGGGGAGGGGGGGGATGGTGGAGGCGTTGAATACATTTCCTTCTCAAAACAAAAAATTTTGAAAAAAAATCAGGTGTTTTCTCTGAAATTTATATTAAGAAACCCACTGGGAGGTGGGAAGATAGTTGCACAAGAGAGGCTTTTCTCTACTCAAAATTCAAAGCCTGCTTCTGAGGCAGAGCCTGCATGCTGGAGGCAGAGGCAATGCTGCTTCTCTCCACGTACCCTGGCAGCAGCTGCAGGACCCAGACCCACTGTCTGCAGGCCATGGTTCAGCTTTGTTCCCCACACACTCTCAAGGCTCACAGGCTGGCCAGAATTGAGCAGATTTAAGCCATGTCCCTGGCAGCAGCTATCCTTCCTCCAGGTGCCAAGGCCTTGCCCTGCAAGACTGATGGAGGAGGTATGACTGATACCGAAGAAGGCTTCAAGCATCAGCACCTTGTTATCTAAAAGTCTCTCACACCTTTTCTGTGTAGCCTCCCATGGGCAGCTACACACAGCTCTGGCTCTTTCTCTCCTTTTCTCCTCCTTCTGCAGTTCTAGCTCGCTCCTTCCTGTTCCTAGCATGGCCACCTAACCCAGTCTGTCGCTTGTACAACAGAGATCCTTTCTGTCCCTCACACGACCTCCTGTCCCTTCCTCCTCACAGCATGATCAGCAGACTCCAACTGACTCTCTACCAGCTAACTCACTCTTTTGTCACACCCATAGCTGTGAGGGCAAGGCTGTTCCCACTCTTTGGTAATTAACACAACAGCAATATATTGGGGGCAAGATTGCCTTCTGCACTATCTCCATCTGTTCTCCCACACATGACCACCACAGCCTCTCAAAAAATAGGTTTTCCCTCCTCTTCCCTTGTCCAAAAAAGTGCTGCTTCCATCCTAAAATACAGATGCTTTTCTAAAATACTCAGCTGTAGTCCTGCCTGGTACAAGCCAGCTCAGGCCACACAGTTCAATCCTTTGAACTTGCAACAATCTGAGAGCAGGATGCCATCCAGTGAGTGGCAATCAAACAACTTGTCCACTTAAAACAGAGCCACTGAGCATCAAAATGAAAGCAGCAAAGCCGTTATACAGACTGAGGGCAAGCAAGAGCCAAGGAAACAAAGGCAGCACAGGAGAGATGCTCTGCCCTGCTTTGTCAGAGCTTAGGAAGAAAGCGGGGATTTGGAGAGACAAGTTGGTTTTGCAAGCTATAAGGCTTCAGCACACACAGCAAGGTGTGCACAGAAATACAAGATTTTTCTCCCCCATCCTGGCTAACAAAGGGTGCTGACCCAGGAAAACAGATCTGTCGCAGCATTTCCCAGCTGCACCTGGGACAAACATTGCTTACACCGCAATTTTTTTGTCCCATGCTCCATTTTTCCAACTGACTGTGCTGTCTGGTGTAGCTGGATGATGTCCAAGGGCTGCCCTGTGAAGGGACATAATCTTTAGGGACATAATGACATGAGAAAAGGGAAGGGGAGAAGCAGCAACATGAAAGACTGACTGGCAGAGCCCAGAACAAGGTATGGCATGGTATTTAGGGGAACTCTGTTTCTGATGTGCAACAACCTAGATCTAGAAAGAAAACAACAAAAGTTAGGGAAGACCTCAGCGTCAATCTTGGATTCTGGCTTTGCAGAAAAATCAGCTCTTAGGATCATGGACTCATCTGCCAGGTGGCACATCTTTTTCAACTGAATCCTCACCACAGACAGGCTTTTAGTTGAATTAGTTCCAAAAAAATCAAACAAAGCAAAACCAACCCCCAAAACCACTCACACAGGAAAAACTGTCACAAATGCAAAGGCTTGTCATTTCATATCTTCCTTAAAACAGAGATTCTTTCATAACCCCACAAACGTAAGGAACCAGGGAAATTATAGGTCTGTATTCCAGAAAAAAAAAAAATCCATTTGTTCCATAGAATCATTAAGGTTGGAAAAGACCTCCAAGAGCATCTGGTCCAACCTTTAACCAAACACCACCATGCCCACTAAACGACATTGTGAAGTGCCACATCTGTTTAGTGGTTGAACATTTCCAGGGAGGCTGACTCCACAACTTCCCAGGGGAGCCTGTTCCAATAACTAACCACTCTTGCAGTAAAGAAATTCTTGCTAACATCCAGCCTGAACCTTCCCGGTGCAGGTTGAGTCTGTTTCCCCAGTCCTGTCACCAGCCACCTTGGAGAAGAGTCCAATTAGTGTGAGTCAAGAGTGGCCACTATACAGGCAAAGTATTTGGACTTAAGAGTCCTACATTCAGAGCATTAAGGGCAACAGTAGGGCATTGAGAGTCATATTATCTGTGTTATAGCTACAGTTCCATAGGATTATCCCAAATATTTGCTGGAAGTTGTGTTTTTATTCACATTTTATTTCTTTATCATGTTTGACAAAAGATGGCACTGCAAAATCTGGAGGGGAAGTGTGCTAGGGTGACTTTATGATGCTTGTATCCCCAGTTGTCTGTTCTGTTGGATATTATGTCCTGTACCTTTAAGGCTAGTTTCAAGAAGAAGCGCGCAGTTTGTTTTGAGAAACTGCTGGAACTCCCTCTCCTTCTCTTCGGACTGTGCTGTCTTGAGAGAGACAGAGAGAGACAGAGCTCTCTTTTTTTTTTTTTCTTCTTTTCTTTTCCCTTTAATTAGTTTTGGCTAGCTAAAGCAGAGAAGCTACCTGGACAGTTTCTTTTCCTTTTTTCCTTGGGATTGTTTAAAACTGTCCTGGACTGAAAAGACCAGAGAGACACCGGGAGCTCGCACCTGCAGCCCAGCGGGGCCTGCCCCCCCCCGAGGGAGACTGAGGAAGAGCCAAGGCAAGGACACTTTCATTTTGGCCATCCCTTTTGGAGCGGCGAGAGGTTTTATTGTTTCATATTATTCAATTGTTGGTGCTTGTGGGCTTTTGTTTGTTAAATAAATAGTTTTTTCCACTTTTTCTCAGAGGAAGTTTATTCCCGGACCAACAGAGGGGTAGGGGCTGTTTTGGGCTTGCTTTCCAGAAATCCCATTCGGAGGTTTCCTCCCAAATTTGCCCTAAACCAGGACAAGAAGAGTGACTGGCTGCAGTCTCCTCTCTCCAGGTTGTTTGGGCAGGGAATTGCCACACTTGTCCACCTCCTTATTTAACGCTTCACTCGTTCTTCACACTCCTGTACGTGAGATGCCAGGGCTTGCAGACAGGTCTAGCAGCAGGACTCAAGCACTCTGTGAAGGAATACAAACACCAGCTAATTAAATCTATTGTTAAAACAATTTGTTTCTTGCTGGGGCCGACTGATCTGACAGGTTTCATTTCTGAGGGCAGACTGCCATCTTCACTCAAGAACTCCTCACCCCAGTCACTTTAGATTCAAAGTGCAGATGAGCAACAGAGAAATAGCAATAAAATAAAAACCCAAGGCCAAACTCTGAACTCTTCTCCAGGAGTATTGTTCAGTGGGAAATTCCATGATTTAGCCAAGCAACAGGAGCTGCTAGAATAAACAACAGTGGCAAGCAATGAGATCCTCAGCACAGGAATCACTAAGGTCTATTTCCAAGGAACACCTGCCCCCCAGAGGGCACTGTGGTATTGTGTATTCCTCCTGGCTTAGGCATGGGGAGATTATAAATATATATATGTCATGTCATGGGAGCACCCACGGCCTAAACAGTGGGGCCAAGTAATGCCAAACCTCCAGCCCAGCCCAGCCCTACAGCAACTGCCAGCAGGCAAGGGGAACACCTGCTTCTTCCTTCGATGGATTCACTTCCCTTTTAGGGAAACGCACAAGCAGGAAAGCAGCAAAAAGCCCATTTTGCTGGAAAGCAAAGCAGCCAATGTAAGGCAAGGTCTGCTGCTGCCGGTGTGAGCAGGGCTGTACTCACTCCCCACCCAAACCACCCATCCCTTGGCAGCTGAGTGTGATAAGTCTTGGTTTCCTTGGCAGTTTTCCTCCTAGGGTCACAGATACTTTCTTGCTTGATTTCCCAGGCAGTTTCAGCTTCAAATACCATAAAGGCCTGTGCAGTGAGATGCTGGATGGAGTAAACAGATGGTATTTGCTCAGCAAACAGACCTCCAGACCCTGTCAGCTGCCTCCAGCCTTGTTCCCAAAGTGCCTGCCTATCTCCCTCCCTCTTTGATATGCACACACCAACCATCTGGTCCAAGATCACCTCCTTCTGCCTCTTAGAATGTGCCTTTAGAAACTGGCCTTGCTATCTTCAAATCTCAGTCTGAACTGTCTCATCACTCTTGACAGCTCTGAAGCTCTCTGTGAAGGTTTGCATGTCTTGCCTGTCCCCTCCTTCAGTTCTCCCCCAACCAGCTCATCCAGGGCCAATCAGACCTGTGGGAGAAATTACTTCAGGGATTTGTGGAGCACCTTCTGGAAAGGTTTTACCACATGACTCCACAGTACCTCATGAAATCAGCCGCTGATAACATCCATACCACTTAAAAACATTTAAACATCTGCTTCAGAGCTCTAAAACTTTGCCATCGACTTTCCAATCTTGTGCACCATAGGCTGCTGTAGCCTAATTATTGACCAAATTCTGCAATCCCTAGTTGGCTACAAATTACACAGGTGCCACACAACTAAATCTCTTTCTGAACACATCATGCTCTCCACAAGCAGGTAAGTAAACTGTCGCGGTGCCTCTTCACTGAGCTGCTGCTCAGCTGTTCCACCCCGGCTAGCTCGGTGGCACAGCGGCAACAGGAGGCTGCCACCCAGCACTCCCAGCAGCTTCGACTCAGGAGAGCTAGATGTCAGCTGTGGGTTCTTCTGACCTGAGCCAGCGTTCCCACGATAGGGTACCACGACAACAGCAAAGGAGAGAGGCGATCCTTTGTAGGGGTTGTAATCCAAGTTTATTGGTGAGCTCTAAGGAGCTTCCTCAACTCAGGGAAACTGCCCACAAAGGACCCAGAACAAGGGAGAACAGTAACTTTTAACTGGGGGAGGATCTCTGGGAGGGATCCGACCACCTTCCGATGGAGAACAGGGGGTGGAGGGTCAGGGAAATGACAAACAGCATGGGCATCTAGTAGCATGGGAGTGGGGAGGGACACCCAGGCCCCTGGCAATCACACAACGCCCTCCGTGGATCCTTCTCCAAAGAAGGGGGAGGCAGCCGAGTGATAGACAAGGGCCCAGGGAAGGGGAAATGAGATAGACACAGAACAGTCTGGAAGTGGGGAGGAGAAGAGGAGATTGACAACTTGGGACAAACTACTCAAGGGGAGAAACAGAATGAACCAAATCACAAACCACAACAGTAAATCAGTGTAAGGAGGAAGGTGTTGTTCACTTGGGATAGTTAAACACAAAATGCTTACCTGTTTTTCTAGATTATATTTGGATTTAATAGACATAACCTGATGTGGTGAGAAAAGCTGGGAGCTGAGAAGCTTTCCTCTCGACCCTCATTGCCATCACTTCCAACTCCATTTCCACTAACCCAAGAGGCCCTTGCTGTGGCTTTTGAAAGCCTTGCCTTGCGTAAATCCTCACCTCTCCCTCCTGTTGGACGGCCAGCCATAAGGGACCACCAGCTAACTCTGCCTGGGGACAGACAGCAGGCACACAAACACAGACAAGCAAGTCACCAGCTGTTTACATTAGTCACATTTAATCTTTTAGCTATGAAAGAGTTTTTATATGGATCCTGAAACAACAAGGAGAGCAGAGACATGTTCCTTGCTTTCAGGTATGTGTAGCATGGAGCCTCAGCTCCTACCCACAGCTTTGTCACCAGCTGCCCAGCACCAAAGCAGACCTCAGCAGGCTGACTGGGCTCTCTCCCTGGCCCTGAGGAGGAGCAGGAAAAGCCCCTTAAGGCTTAGTGCTTCACTTGACCCAGCAGGCTGTCAGTGCTGCAGAACCCTTCCCTTTGGCCTGTGGGGGTGCTTGGAGGGACTCCCTGGTAGGCGCTCAGGAATCAGCCCCTCGAAGGCCAAGCCAAGTGTCTGCAATGGGGGCCAAGAGAGAAGCAGTTTCCCAGCTTTTGGAAGGGAGCTGGTGGGAAGGAGCCTTCTGAACAAAGACACGGGGAGATCAACACCTCCAGCCAGGAAAGGTTGTGGTGAGCTCCGAGGCTGAGTACCCCATCTGCTCCCCTCTCTCTCAGCCATCCCTACCCCTCTCAACAAGCATTCCAGCTAAAAAGGAAAGCTTGCTTCCCTGTGCAGCTGGTTTTCCTTTGTTCTGACAAGCCAGGCATGACTTTCCACTTACTACAAGGATGGAGGCATATGATCTCACTTTGCTTCCTCTTTCCATAAGAATTTTGGTACAAAGCCTCTCAGAGACAGACCTGCCAAGAGAGTCTTCGTGCTCGTCCAGCGATGCACTTGTAACTTCCTGCTCAACCCATTTTGTCTCCCCCTCCACTCGAGTTTTTTGCCTTCAGGTTTGAGACTCCTGGCAGGTGCAGCCTGACGATGCCAGCTGCAAAATCCTCTTTGTAGAGCAGCACATTAGCCCTTCTATATTTCATCTCCTTTGGCACCTACTGAGGCACTCACAAGCTGCTCCAAGATATGGTGGTATGGCCTATTGCCATGAATCTATTCCCTCTGATGGCTTACAAACCCATTTAATGTCCCTCACACAGTTTAAATTCTAATTTTCATGAAGAGATATTTTTGGCACAAGTGCTGGCCTCAGGTTTCTCTTTGGTGTCTGAACAACCTCAGTTAATCAAGTGGATATCCACGGTTTGCTGTTTGGTGTTATTCCTCCCATCCTGCTGAATTTCTGGGAGACTTTGTACTAGTCCCACACCCAGCTTCACTAGTTTATTCTGTTTGAAAAGAGGGTAAGGGCAAGATATGATGGCAAACAGCTGTGAGGGTCACGGCCACTTCTGAACACCAGGGATGGGAGGTCCCAAAACTCCTTATCTGCCAAAGGGATAAAAACCCCCACATAGCCTGAGTTTCTGAAGCAGACACCTTCAATCCTTGAAACGTGAGAGGAAAGAAAGAAGCAGCAAAACCAGCACGTTGCTCAGCACAGCTTTCTGACTACCTGTGACTCTGGTTTTCCCCCTTGTCTGCACTGCTGCCTCTGCCAGGGAGGAGCCACAGCACCACAGCCAAATTTAGGGTGCCATTGTGCAGACACACAACATCAGATGTTCAGAGACAAGGTTGTACCTTTGACTCCTCAGGTCTGTTCGACACCAGTGCCTAAAATAACTTCCCAGACATATTGATTTTGCAGGGAAGGATCTATGGCAATGACAGCAATTCAACTCCTGAGGCAGCTTGGATTCAGTATGCTTTTCATGGGATCTGCCCCACCTTTTCAGCTGCTCAGATATCACACACACCAGTGACCAGTTATCACACTGAAGGGTTCTTGGCAATAAAGAGGCAAATAACATCACTATTGAAATGAGAGTATTTGCCAAGTGTCATTTTCTTCACTGGCTGTGCCTTAGCTGATGAGTGGCTGCACCACTTACAAGTTGGCCTCAGCTTGGCTTGTTCCCTTTGGTACTCATACCTCGAGGCTGTAGTATAGCTCTGTGGGGCTACAGAGGAATTATGTGCAGAATATAATGGAAAATAGTGCTGTGAGCAGCATGCTTCTTTTCAGGCCAGCAGTTTCTCTGAAAATACAATAAACATACTTTTAAAAGGAATAAAAACAAATACAGGATAAAACTTAGAAAACTTTTGTTTGCCCATTTCTGGCAAGAAGATCTTGGTAACTTCAGCATCTGCTGGGAAGAACTGTGGTTACCCTTTGTGCTATCTATAACAACTTAGTAAAGCAAAAATGTTAACGTTGTTTTTACTTCTTGTGCAGAAGTTTACCCATTCCCATATTCACAGGGTGCCAAGAAATTATGTCTCATCATGGACTTGCCACAAATTGGACACCTAGGAATTCCTTGACCAGTCTTGAACATTGCAGCCCTTGGGCAAAATACTTCTGCTTGTATTGCAATAGAGGCATTTAAAGAAATCTCAAGGGCTCTATTCAAATGCAGAGGTCATGCTGCATATTGTACCTTACAGCCTCAGGTAATAAGGTATATGTGTATATATATATATATAAAATACCTCTGGCATAAGGTATAAAAATATGGTATGTTGTGGCTTCTTGGACATCTGCATTCACAGGAGTTGTATTTTTGTATTTTTGGCTACAATTGTGCCAGCAGGACCCGTGTTATGCTCAACAGTGTCCACTCACAAGTGAAATCCCTGCCCCAGCAGTGTCAGTCTGTCATCAGATCAACGGCAGGCATCTGAGACTCTCCCAACCCTGCCCCCAGGAGAGGGGGAAGTTCCCAAAGCATGCATGATCTAGTGGCCATATCTCAGCTGGCATCTCAATAATGCCACTGAGGCAGTGCTGCCTCCATGAGATTCAGCAGGAGAGCAGCCCCCCTGCAAAAGGCACCACACAGGCTCTTTATCAATGAAAAAAATCTGTGAGTGATGAGAAAAGTCCCTCCTCTGTTAGGTGTCATGGCCTGTGTGTTATCCTCCAGTCGAAGGTGGCTGTACACAGTGCATAAGGCCAGAGACCTCCAACTGCATGGCCTTCCTGCAAGGCTGACTTACCTGGTGGTCCTTCAGGAACTGGTCAGCCCTTTGGAAGAGGACTGGTCCTTTGGGAGCTGATCAGCCTTGTGGAAGAGGAACGGTCCTTTGGGAGCTGTCAGCCCCTTGTCAGAGGGACTAACTGTATGCCAGCCTGATGCACAACTGTGTCACCAGAATCAGAAACATCCCATAACAAAATCCTGACAGTGAGCTCCAATAATTTATACCTGTGCAGAGCAGGTCCTCCTGCTCACATGCCACACTTAACAAAACAGTAATTGCTGCCTGATTTCTGATTGCTCTCATTCAACAAGAGCAATGGAACATATCAGTTCTACAAACACAGCTTTGATGCAAAAAATGTTCTAGAAAGCACAGAAGGTGAGGAGTTTTTCGTATATGTTGATAGTGAGCACACTACTAAAGTATATCAGTGTGGTCAAAATATTTATACCACAGGTGGCAGTTCTTGAGATGCAGCGATTGAAAGCAAAGGAGATTTCTGGATGCATTTTTATACCAATAAAGATTGAGCCAGCAGTCAACCAAGCAAAAATCTGTTTCTCTGGGATCTAAGGACAGCACAGAAAGCTGAGCTCAGCTGTCATTCCTCCTCCTCTGCCTGGCAGTGCCCTGCCAAACCAAACCCTCTCATCCCAGCCTCTTGCTGCCTGCTTTTGGACTTTGGAGCTGTTTGCAACAGTCCCCAGGCCATGCTGCTGGCTGTGGGGCAGGAGCTCAGAGATGCACAGCAGGGATGCCTGCAGCCCAGGCAGCTTGCAGAGCTGCAGCCTGGAGCGTACAGGAGGGGAAATGTTTGCTTCGATAGCTGATAGCTGCTTCCTCCCTGGAAACCAGGGGTTTCTTCCCTATCTCCTTCAAGCCCTCCCACCCCCAGGATGCTCCAGCAGCATATGACTGCACAAGGCTTTTTCTGGGCTCCCAGGAGGGCTTACTGAGACTGAAACTGCCCACTTCAGCCAAATTTGCAGAAAGCTTCCCCAAACCGACCTGCTCCCTTGAGCAGATGAAGAACGACCCGCAGCACAGGACTCCTCTACATTACTCCTTACCATTGCAACCTGATTTGTAGCTGCCACTTTGATGTTTCAACATCAGAGTGGACACTCCCTGTTCTGGTTATGGTATTATAGGGGCTTCAAAGGGGCTTCCCATAGGTGAGGACTTACCTGTGGATTTTTTGAATGTACCTGTGATGTGACTGCCCATTTCTATTTTAAAATACATTCTGAGCATCAGCCAAGCCCCTGTAGATGTCTGCACATGTCCTTCTATTCCCAGGAGCAGCAGTGGTATTCTCCAGAGGTGCTTTGGTAATAAGTGGGGAAGGGAAGCCTGTCTAAGCACTTTCCCCTCAAAAAATGCCTGCTGTGGTTCAGTTATGTTTACCCATCTCAAAGTTCCCAGCTCCTCTGAGAAGTGCAGCTTAGACCTCTGCTGCAGTCACTGTGGTTATGACTCAAGGGCTAAACTTGTCAGGAAATCGTGCATCTCCAGCAAAACGGGTTTCTGCATCTGGCCTGCTGATTGCTAGGTGGGATTTTTTGTGTTTCGTAACATCAGTTTCTGAACAGGGACTTCAGAAATGGCTTCTTTCTGATTCACTTCAGAAATAAGAAGTCTGGGGACCTTTATTTGAAGGCCTAAACATGCCTGATGGTACAGCCTGATGGTATTCCTGGTGGTATATGCCTGGCAACAATATTTCCATGGCATGTTAAATTCCCCTATTTCCAACTGGTCTGTAGAAATAAAATCTGAAGCAGGAAAGTAGTTTGGTTTGGACCCAACACCTCTAAGCAGATAAAACTCGACATGGTGACTACTTTACTTGCTCTTAGCTCAGAGTAAAGCTCCTCTGCAACACATACAGACCTATGTTTGCAGCTTTGAGCTATTTTAATTTCCTCAAAGTGACTTCAGAATACTGACAAGATGGATTCACAAGAAAGATTTTCTTTTGTCTTCAGCTGATCACCATTCCTCTTTATAACTGACTTGCAAAATGAAACATATATTCAAAAATTAAAAATAGCTTTTGGGTTGGTGTTTTGGAAGATGGGGTTTTGTGGTCCAAGGCTACTTTGAACAGCTGGAAAGGAAATGTGGGCTCCACAGGGAGGACAGGATACTCAGGCAGCTTAAAAAACACAGCACAACTGCGTTAAAAAACCAGAAACAACTGTTTGTGAAAGCCAAGGATGCAGCACCTGGAAGAAGGAGCTGACACTGGCCTGAGACACAGCGTGTGATGGGAGGGTGGTGTTGTGGCCCAGCCCAGCTGCCTTCTGCTCAATTTGACTGCCACATTATGGCAACTAAAACGGACTAAAATCTTTTACAATCCAAGTTACAGAAGGTCTCTGAAGGATATCAGGTCTCACTTCTCTGTAAGTCTCCAAAATATAATTTTGATAAAAAACAGATAAAGAGCAAATCCAAGCTCAAGAAACCGAAAAGCTGCTTTTTCTGGAAGATGTATTTCAAGTTTCCCATCCACCCCACAAAAGATCAGAAAGTCTCCCTAGTAACATAATAGCTCTGTGCAGCATCACCAAAGAAGTCAATATTTATAGCCAGCCAAAGTGTTTCACAGTTAGTGCCAGTAGAAGTCACTCCTTTGTACCACGCTGTGTAGTTTGGATTTTAATGTAACTAATACCCTACAGAAAACTGGTATAGGTCCCCAAATGGGACCCTGACCCCAGAAAGTTGACATTTAAACTTTCACCCATACAACCCTGTGTTGAGAACTCAAGTGAAGAGGCTGAAAGGGTAAAAACTCTAAAATATCCAGCCCCAGCAGTTGTCCTCTGTTGTGTGCAGGCATGCCAGGGGCACCCATGAGCAGAGGGGACCACCAGACCCCCATGCCACCTCACAAAGGTGATATCACAGACAACATTCCACCCATCACAATGGTGATGCATGGCCTAGGTGGTGCATGGAAGCAAGGGTTGCCATAGGGGAACTTGAGCAGCTGCCATGGAGGAGACACTAGAGCCTCCCAATCCTGGAGCAGAAGATCAGCTCCAATCAAGCCCACTAGTACCACAGATCATGCCAAAAGAATCAGAGATCATGCCATCAAAGCCTGATGGAGGAGAGAAGTTACTCAATGAGCTGGGCTACAGGCTGGGTCAGACGCTAGGGGAGGGCAGCTTCTCCAAGGTGAAAGCAGCCACCTCCAGCAGACACAAGGGGCCCCTGGCCGTCAAGGTGGTGGACCGGCAGCGAGCATCCCGAGCTGTTGTGTTCAAGTTTCTGCCTCGGGAGCTCTCCATTGTGCGCAGGATCCAGCATCCCAACATTGTGCGTGTCTTCGAGCTCATTGAGGTCTGCAACAAGAAGCTCTACATCGTGATGGAGGCCATGGACACTACACTGCTGCAGATGTTGGAGAGTCTTGGAAAGCTGCCCTGTGCCCCCAACGCCCGGGACATCTTTGTGCAGGTGGTGAGGGCCGTGCGTTACCTGCACGACCGCAACCTGGTGCACCGGGACCTCAAGTGTGAGAACGTGCTGCTCTCCGCCGACGGCCGCCGTGCCAAGATCAGTGACTTCGGCTTCAGCAAGGAACTCAAAGGGTACCCAGATCTGAGCACCACGTTCTGTGGGACGGCGGCCTTTGCTTCCCCAGAGGTGCTCATGGGCATCCCTTATGACGCCAAGAAGTACGACATATGGAGCTTGGGGGTGATGCTCTACATGATGGTGGTCGGCAACGTTCCCTTTGATGATAGCAATGTCCAGAGCATGCCCCAGCTGCAGAAGAAGGGGGTGATTTACCCAGAGGGGCTGCCCCCACTGCCGGAGCCCTGCCAAGCCCTCATCACTCAGCTGCTGCAGTACACCCCAGCCTCCCGGCCCGGCGCAGGGCAGATAGCCAAGAACCGCTGGCTGAATGGGGACATCTGAAGGAGACAGCCCTCCCTGAAGATTCTGGAAGAGCACTTTCGTGCAATAAATACTGTCATGAAAAAGCATTTCTGTGGTTTGTTGATTATTTTGAGGCTCAGGGGTGCCTGTGTGTGGAGCTGATTTAACTTCAGGCACCAGCAAGGCTGTGTGCTCTCAGGGGATGGTCAGATCCCAAAACAGCGGTGGGGAGCCTGCTGCAGGCTGGGTTTCGAGACACAACAGCCATGCAGAGTTGCCAAGGCAGGGTGGTGAGGTGCAGCAGCACAGCCCATCATGGTGCCTGCTCCCTAGAACACCAAAACTCTGGCACAGCCACCCCAGTCTGCTCCGCCCCACCCTCTGCTGCTGCATGCACAGGGACTATGGGAGGAGAGCTGCTCTCACAGGGATCTTGGCTTCTCCTCAGCCCTGTTCACCACCAAGTTGTATTTGAGCGAGTGTCAGGGGAGAATTAGTGGTCCTGCATATCACTGCTGCAGAGAAAATGTCAAAATTTTTTGTGTGCCACTATTTCGATCTCACAGTGATACAGCCCAAAATCACACTAGGATTTTTGCAGGCAGCTGGACAGCATCACCCAGCCACACCTTACATGGAACGTCTTTCAGATATTTATTCTCAGCAATGTTTGAAATGTCTGCCAAAAGACACTTGATGAGAAATGCCACTGGCCATGGAGAACTTGAAAGGGAAAAGTGATAAAGGTGTCAAAGAGAACTGGTTTGCTAACTCTGCTGACCAGCCTCAGTGTTGAAAATTACCAATTACTCTTATTGCAACCCCAAAAATCTTTTGTTGTTCCTTATGGGCAAGTCCCATTTCAAAGGGTTAAATAAAGGTAGGAGCTGACATCTGAAATGTGCTTTCATGAGACATTTCAACCCACTCTAAACAATCTCCAGCTTCCACTGACCTGAAGTCTAAGAGGAAATGTCCAGCTGGGTGGTTTGATGGTGATGGTGCCTTGTGAGCTGACACAGCACTGCCCTGGCAGCATGGCCTGTGGCCAGGCCATGTCTGACATGAACAGACCAGTGCACGTGGCTCTGCTGGAGGAGGCGGAAATACCTTTCCCAAAGCAAACATTTTGGGTCTATTAAAAGCAGCGGTTTAAGTAGAACAAGATGTGGCAGCAGAGCCAGCCCAAGGCTTTTAAGCATACAGGCTACTGGGATTTTTGCCACTCCCAGAATGAAGATTCATTTTGTTCTTCTCACAGCTGCGAAATAAAACTTGCATCGGCAAAGTCCAAAGTGGACAGAGTAATGGGATACAAAGGGTGTCTTGTGGCCATCCAGGGCTGTGGAAACAGGCTTGGGAAGGACCAGGAAGGGGATGGAAAAGAAGGGGACAAGTCATAAGGATGTGGGAAGCAGGGAGGTAGACTTTAGGGTAGTGAAATTTTCAGCAAGGCTCAATTCTTCTTTTTCTACTTGCCTTCCAGCCACCCTGTCAGTCTCATCCAAATCCATGCCCCAGGACATCCAAGTACCTGTCCATCTCCATCTGCTGCCTCCCTCCAGCCCTTGTCTCCAGGTACCTCCCCACAAACTGGGAAGAACAAACCTGGTGCTGCTGTATTGCCTCTCCTTTTGTTCTATCTTCATCTTCTTTCCTTAAAGACAAAGCTAACACAATGGGAGTCGTTCTAAACTCCAGACCCTATTAATCTCCCCTCAGCACCACATTCTCCTAAACAGTTGCATCTGTTGAGGACACAAGCCAGGAGGGATGACTAATGTTTTGCGAGGCTGTACCCCCTTGGGTGGCTTGGGAAAGCAGCTGGGGTTCAAGTGAGGAGAGGTTTGAATGAGTCACAGGAGGCTCCTCAGGCTGCCCGTGGCAGCCCTCTGCAGACAGATGGTATGTCCCAGGGCCACCACTAACGACCTCAGAGCAGTCCCCAGGCTGTGAAAATAGTCCATTACACGTCTAATTATGCAAATCAATGATAAAAGTCACAACTGAAGACCCCGAGCCAATTCTTATCTAATTTGCACCAGTGGGATATCAGTTTTGAAGGCGGGTAGGAGCAGAGGCTTTGAGCAGGATGAGGCAGAGGCTCACAGCTCTGCCAGCACCCCTCCAGAGGCCTCTGCATGTGCTAAGCCTGCTGCTTCCCTGAGCTTCTTTCCTCCTCAGGAGGGTAGAAATTTTTAACCTTTAACTTTTTTAACCTTCCTGGGAGGTGCACAGTCGATGGAAGTGCCCCTTCCCTGACTGCTGGCAGATGAACCCCACTATCCTAGCCATGAAGCACAGTTCCCTGTGTTTGTGAGACAGCCCTTGGACTTAGAACAAGCATGTGTTGGAGGCACAAACAGCCACACTGGGTTACCAATATCCTGATCAGTCCCACCAGACTCATCCTGCAGTGTCACTCTGTCCTCCTCAGGCTGTGTGGAACGTACTGGTGCAGTGCAATCTGGAAATGAAAGGTCCTGTGTCATATCATTACCAAATAAATAACTTCCCATGGAGGGCCTGACCACCAAGCAATCTACACAAATAATTATGTGCCGTTCGATCCTTCTCCAAGGACAAGAAGGTAAATGTTCAGGGCCTCTATGAGACACACAGCTGTGTGCTGTGCCAGCATATGGCTCCTGTTGGGTCATTGCATGGTTTGAGCATTACCCCATCCACAGCCCTCTTGCTGGCTGTCATGGTGCCCTGTGTCACCAACAGGCTCACTGGAAGGTTTTTCAGATTTTTAGACATGTGTCTTGAAATCAGTTAGAGGGATTCTTAAAAGGACACTCAGAATAGAGTGTTTAGTGTTTTCTTGAGATCATCTTGAAGCAATTTTACCCCATTTAATGTTAAAAGAGCATTATAAATTTCAAAGACGTCTTCCAGATCTTTAGTATAGCTCTCCTCCCACTGCTCTTTTGTCCATATTCTGCATCACTTTGCCTGAAATACAGCCTTTATTTCAGGCAAATGAAAGGAAGGGAGGTAATTCACTGCTCGCTGACATTAAAGCTCACTTTTCAGCTAAGCAAAATTTGCTTTCAAGATTTTAGGCCATGGCTGATGTGTCTGATAATCTTCAGGACTCAGCTACTTAAAAGTCTACACATTACCAAACTCTGGAGATAAGTACATTCATGAATTGTGGGAAAACACTGCCAGGTAATCAAACACCTCACATATTCCTGCACTAACTCAGGGCTGGCTCTCCCAGGGTTCTCCATCTATCTCTGCCTGCAGCCAAGCCAGCCTCCCAGTGACCTGCTCCAATTACCCGGGGCCCAGGCAGCAGCGGCAGGTCAGGTGGAAGTTGTACCTGTGTGACCTGGCCTTGCTGCAGAGGCAAAGCTTCCAACAGGCAATTGAGCCAACTCAGCCCTGCTTGAATGCATTAACCTTTCCATAATTGCAGCCTTCAGTGCTAGCAGCCTTTTCTCCAGTGACCTGGAATCCTCCTGGCTCTTTTCTAGACCCTGCTGCATCAAGTTATGGGTCTCCATGGCTTTGTCTCAACCGTTCTTCAGCTGAAAATCTCCTCATCCTCTCTTTTCATCATCTCTACAGGTCTCTACAGTTAGTCGTCTGCCAGAAGAGACATGGAGGGAGAATGGGGGCAAACATTTTCCTGTCTTGAGCCTTTTGGTTCTATTAAGCATAATAAAAAAAGCTAACAAGAGGTTCTCACCAAAGAACAGGATCCAGGGCGTCTTTGTGCACATAACTTCCTTGCAAACAAGAAGATTTCTATGAATAATATTTTCATTTTCACGGCACCTAGCAAACATTCATCCTTGCTCTTGCACCAGGTGGTAAATATTTTTCGCCCTGTATTACAGTGCACAGGCTAAGGGGCTTACTTCACACCAAAGGGATTTCATTTTACATTATAATTCAAAACTTCCCTGGCCACTCATCCTATGCCCAGATCCTGACTGTCTTCAAGCAATAGGAAATTCAACAATATTTGATGGTTTGGAAACACATATGATTTTTCTCTCCAAAACTACTTCTGGATCAGCTTCATTTTATCTCGTAAATGAATGAAAGGAAATAGACTACAAACACAGATTGGTGGAGCTTCTTTCCCACGTTCTGAATAAGGGATCCAAATTTCCAAGCTGCATTTAACAGCCCTTTTCAAGAGGTAGCCAAGGTAGCACTCACACCACAGGATGTAACACAGGCACAGAATGCCCTCAGCTGGGGCAACCCAGTCCTTGGAGATTTCCAAGGGTCAATGGGGCATAGTCCCTGGTCTGATCTCAGAGTTGGCCCTGCCAGCAGCACATTGGGCTGGAGATCTCCAGCCTGCCCTCCCACATGAATTACCCCGGGATCCCACAAACAGGCAATTTTTTGTTCTACAAGGTGACAACTATCCTTTGTTTCAGAGAAACACAAGACTTCTCCATGAGTTTGACTGCAAGAGTGATAAATACCTGTATTTTCTAGACCCGTTAAAAAGTGGGACAGCAAGCAGTGCCTCCATCTGCTAATTATGTTTTGGATATTACTGCTCTTACAGGGGAAAACATGACATAAGCGTGGCTGTTAGGTGTTTCTCTTTGAAGTTAAAGAGCCACACAAGAGTGAGTGTGCCGTTTGTGCTCCTTCATTCCTTCTCACATTATTATCAGCCACAGCAGCAACCAGCAGATTCCCTGAGAGACATTTGTGGTGTTATTTCTTCCTCTCAGCTGGCAGATGTTCATTATATTCAGGTAGCACCTGAATGTCACAGGAGCTCTACTGGGATAGATCCTGCGTACAGGCGACATTTTTTTTATTGATCATCTCTTCTTCAGAAGATCTCATTCATAAATGAGAGGCACCTTGGTCACAGGAGAGAACCTTCTCTTGGACTGTGCAATCTGTAGCGGTTCGCACAAAGAGCAGAGAGTGAGACACCACAGGACTGTTTGCCTCATGCATTACCGAGAATCAGAGAAGCATTTCTGAGCAGCACAGCTCAGTGTGCTTTACAATATAAGTGATTCTTGAGGGGAAAAAATAAAAAAAAATAAAAATAAACTAATTAAATGCCTCTGAGCAGACCCGTTTAACACCAACAATGTGACAAGGTCAATGGCCACAGCATCAGTAGAGTCACCTGGCCAGCAGCAGGGTCACAGACCACCTTGTACCCTCACAGGAATGTATTTACAGAGAAGCCAGATTTCACCACATGCTCTCAAGTCCCACTAAACTATTTTAAAGTAAATAGTAGCTGAGGGGACTGAGCACCTCTAGACAAGCCCTTCAGAAATCCCTGACCATTCCTCCTCCATATGGTCAATTTGCTTATTCTCCATGTGCTGTAGCAACCCACTGGAATTGCAACTGGCAGCATCATTTCGTCAGAATACTCTGCACAGCACTGTCATGTAATTACATTCTCTAGAGAAACATGCCATTTCCATTAAAACCTTCATTAAAAATACATATGGAGCACTCCCTAGAGCTGGCTTGGCTTAGTGCTACCTCAGACCTCAGCATGCCCAGCCTGAAGGCTGGTAAGATGTTGGAGTTTCTGCACAAGTACATGGCAGGATTTGGTGGGTGGAGGCAAACTGAAGTTTGCCAGGAGGAGAGGCAGGATTTGTGCAGCACATGGGCTGCTACCTCCTCCTGGCAAAGCAAAACCAGCCCAGGGGACACCAACAGACCAGACAACATTCTCATTAATTACAAGCAAAAAAACTCCAAAATACATGTTATTGTCTGAAAAATAATGATAATCCTTGGCTTCTTGTTTGCATGTTCATTAGCATGTTAATAGGATATCTATTATGGAAGAGCTAAATCACACCGTCATGCACATATGCACATAATGCATTTATTACATCAACAGCTTCCCTTCTATTCAACATATTTCTCCCCATCCAGATAATGGTTCAAGCTGCACCATCTGGGGCAAACTGTAATTGACAAATAAATCTTGAGGAAAGCAATTTTGCTTTCTGTGCATTACACAGCCAATTATCTTTTCCAATATCAAGAGCTCTATTTATTTATTAGTGATGGAGCCAGGGATTTGCTGGAACGACCCACAGGAGGGTTGCACCTACTAGGAAGCTTCACATAAAAACACACAAGTCTTCAAATAAACACACAGACATTCGGCTAAATAGGAGGAGAAATGTCAAAAGTGAGTCCCAGCAAACAACAGATCCACAAACCACTGTGTCCATGTGGAAGAAAACTACTGGTCAAGAAGCACCCAGGGGTGGCCCAGACCCAGGCAGGGACAGAGCTCCTAAGCCCAAGAAGGGAGGATGGGGAATGATGGGCAGACACTGGGACAGCAGTGGTGGATCAGGGGGATGCAGGGCTCAGCCAGCCTGGGTAAGCAGCGCAGTCACTTGGGTACTTCTTGACCTGATCGCGCAATAGTTTCTGACTCGGCAGCAGGGTTACCTATGAAGATATGAGTGCAAGACATTATTCAGGGCAGGTAACTATCTAGGAGAAAACTACAGTGGAGACTGTAGCCTTTCCTCTAGCCATCATCTCCTGCATTTCATCTTCATGGCAGAAAAAGCACAGCCAGCTTTCTGTCTTTTGTTAGACTATTTCAGGCAGTGCCTGGTGGGAGACCATCAGGGAGAGAACTGTGCTGGTGGTTTTGGGACAGAGCACCATTCTGTCAGCAGATTAAATCTTTTGCAAATGCTATTCTCAACACATCATGCAGGATCTAAACTTCAGACCAACAGCTCAGCACAAACTTAATTTCATTACAAAACTGGAGCCTTTCATATTGTGGCTCTAACACTCCTAAAACATTTGTGCATTTCATTGCACCCCACTCCATTTCTTTGGTTTTACTCTACCCCTGAATTTTCTCCACGCCTCAGATTTTTACATGGGGGAGGAATAGTTGCACTGCAGTTGCTTCCCTTACAAAGCTCCACAGCCCCACAGCAGTCAGGGAGGACACAAAAATGGGCAACAGCTGGTGACCTGCCTGACAGCAGGGGAGCAGCAGAGGTCTGGGTGAGCAGGCTGGTGGGAGAGTGGAATATTCCATTGAACAAAAAGCATCAAACACTTTGGCATGTAGGGTCAGAACTTTAACTGAGTGCATGTGTTAAAATGCTGATGACCTCAGTTATAAGCTCTGCCGTAAGTTCAAACATTGCCAGTCTCCAGAACGAATGGTCAGATAAAACAAATCACTGTGTTGAGCTATGGTCAAAATCATCATCCACAAAAAGATCATCACAATGCATCACTTAGGTGAGCCCATATTTGCAAGACCTTCCCCTAAATCTATTGGCACGAAAATTTTAACTATACATGTCTACAGATTTGCAACTCATGCCAGAACAGGACAGGATCTATAGCTAATTCCAGTATCAGAGAAATAGAGAAATCAGCACATGAAGTAGATGAAACCCCAAGAAACCTTTTTTCCTCTTTTTCTGGTTCTGTCACTAAGTAAAGATGATAACTTACCCTGTTACCAGCTGCACCCCTACCCTCTAGTTTATAGTTGTAAGAAATGTTGTGATTGTTGAAGTATCTTCCTCCCGTCCAGTGTTGCCCAGACCTTTCAACATGGCCGCCAGCACCACCCTGCCGACAGCTCCCAAGATGGCCGCCAGGACCATGAGGCCTAGCGAGAGGCTGAATATGCAAATGAAGGAGCTTCGGTACCAGCTGGGCCGAGAATCGCCCTCAAACAGCGAACTGGCTCCAAACCCGAAAGCTCAAAGGACACCAACAGACCGGGAATAAGTAAGCCTACCCGATAATGCTGTTTAAATTGTCTGACCTCTCACTTTAACTTATAGAGATACCAGCCTGGGTGAGACCCCTGGACACTGGAGCCCAAATCAAGCAGTCCTGTGCTCTCATGAGGATGGGTGCTCCAGCACTGCTTGATCTGAGGACAAAGCTGCACACCTCCTCTTCAGTGTCGCTCCTGGGAGCTGCGGCGGCATGTGCGCGACCTGTCGGGTCCCCAACCCCAGAGAGCTGATTTTAATAAAGGCATTAAAAGACAAAGGAAGCTCCTGCCCTATTCATTTCAGCACACAGAAGGGTACTTTTTGTAATGGTGACGTTTTTCCAGTAGTAGACAGACTCGGGTCACTTGTATGTATTTAGCATCCATCAAATTATAAGGACTGTTGTTGGCTAGCAAAGCACAGACAATATCACCCTGGGCACTCCAAACATTTCCACATCTTGTCAGTACCCATGGCTTTTATCACCTCTGCCACCAGAAATTGAATTCATGACTGCAGCATAAGCAGCCTGTAGCAAATCTCCTCTCACCACCAAAAACGCCACTTCCACTAATTAAACTACTAAGTTCTCAAGAGGGACCTGCCCTCACCAAGCACTCCTGGGGCACTTGCTGACCTCAAGCTTTCTGCTTCAGGGAGAATACACAGACCACCAAACGCTGGCATGGTGGCTGTTCCTGGTTGCCCACGCACTAAGGATGGAAAGCCAGGATTGCACCTTGCGGGTGCCACAAGTGGCATAATGGGAAAGGAATCAGCAGTGGCATAGGCCAGGCATGGCCAGGAGAGGACTGCTGCTGGCCAGGATGGGCTGTCATGGTGAAGATTTCAGCAATAGGTGAAATAGGTGAATAGGTCCTGTGAGCCAGCTTTCCTGGCAGTTTAAGAAAAATGTCCTACAAAGACAAACTCACAACAACCCACGGCACCAGGGAGCAAATTACAAGGTTCATGGAGTACAGGAAACTGGTCTTCATGGTGGAGGCTGGTGATCAGTTCAGCTGCTGCTGGGGAGGCTGGAAGCGTGGCTGCCTCGAGCTCGTAAGAAGAGGAAGGGCCATAAGGAAAAAGCCTGGAGATCCACGGAAGGTTGAAGAACATACACACACAGAAAAAGAGCACATTGTGTCCAAAGAGAGTTCAGCAACTTTCCCAGCTCATTGGATTGTGGGAACTTTGCTTTTCCAGGGAATAACGATGTTATTTTCAGCATTTTTCATTATTCAGTTTGTCACAGGCTGTCTCAGGAGACTATCAACAATCAGTTTCAAGCAGCATCTGACCACAAACACTTCTCCACATGTGATTTCGAACATCTGGAACGAAGAAGTCAGCTTTCAAAGCATGCCAGCACTGCACTGCCTCTCCACATTTCTTCTCTTTCCTTCCATCTTCACACCATTTTCAGACTGTGTGTAGAAAGTGGGCTGGAGGAGCCAAGTTTGGAGCCCTGATGGTGCATCATTGCTTATGTTTGCCATGAGCACGTGGGGAGAGCAGGCACTGCCTGCTTTGAAGAAGGGCACAGTCAGGGACTGCTGGTGGCACATTCCCTGCATTGCTGAGCTGCAGTGATTTAAACTCACAGTCCCTAGGGAGAGGAGATGTGATCCTTGGCCTGGAGGCGAGCCTGCCTGAGGACTCATGCCAAAGCTTGCACACTGGATATTGCATCCACTGAGCCAAAAAGGAGGCGCGTGCTTTGCTCTGTGCCAGCCGTATGCACCAGCTCTCTGATGAGCTCAATAATTTCCTCGGAAACCCAGAGCAACCTTTCCATCAGAGCTATCTGGCAGGTAAATTGTAAATTAGCAAAGCAGTTCTTCAGCAAGCCTGAGGGGGGAATGGGAACTTATGAAAAAGGAATCCAGGCAGATAGCAGAGGAAATGACATTATGATCCCAGCTGGAAGCTCTGTAATGAACTGCTTGGTGTCTGCACAGAAAACCTACATGAGAACAGGGAGAGGTTTTGGGCCCCACAGAGCCGATGAGAATTTTGTCATCATCTGGGGGGAGGGAAGGTTTCATACAGTCACTAATTTTGTGTTCATCCCTAATTTCCCTGAGTGACCCGGGCGGATGTGGTGCAATGACACAGTAGGCTGCATTCACACCGCCTGCTGCCTTGCACGTCTGGCTTCCCTGTGTGGCTGCCAAGTGCTGGGCTCATTAGCACACGTGCCGTGCTGCTCCCAGTACTCCCCAGCCCAGTGTGCACAAACCCGGATCTGGTTTGTAACAAAGTCAGCACCAGGGCACAGAGAGACTTTGAACTGTGCTTTGAGATGGTGACATTGCAGCAGGATCTGTATCCACTGGTTCCTCTCCTTTCTATGGAAAAATTCAGGAACGTGTGTCTGTCTGTTAGAAAATCTAGGATTTTGACACACAGTGTCTTCTAAGAGAGCTTATGAAGTCCCTGATGCCTGCCACGGCTGCAGAAAACACAACTGCCATCCCAGCGCATGGCTGTGCATCACGCCCAAGCCAGAGTCACAGATCCCCATGTCCTCTCCCTATGGGGCTGCACAGGGACCTGTGTTCCCCAGGGAGTTCCTGTCACAGGGTGACTTAGCCCTTGCAGCCCATGGTCCTGGCTCACTGAAGGGTCCAGGAAGGACCAGACCATGGTGTTACAGTGACAGGGAATGTGGCAGTTCAGCTCATGCTGAAATGTGAAACCACAGCCTCAGTCTTACTTTTCCAGCCATTTCTAGGAAAGAAATAGCTATAAATACAAGTCTCATTTCTAGTTGCTAGGATCCATTTTGTTTCTTCTTTTTTCCAAGACTGAAAATGGTTTTCAACTCCATTAGTAGCCAGTTCACTCAAAAAAGAAATAAAAATGTGTAAAATTACCTTTTCTTCACAAGAAAAAAGATGCATCCTTAAAGCCACAGCAGCCTTAGTGCCATATTACAAATGTAACAATCCAAGAAAAGACGAAGAAACTCCAAGTATGGTTTCCACAACAGCCAAGGCACAGTCTTCAAGGAACAACATGACAACATCCCTTAGATGGTGAGAAGTTGCATCCAGTGGATGTGCCAGGTGGAAGATGTCCACATTCCCTGCACATTTTCATTTCTTTGAGGCATGTATGTTCACACACTCCAGTTGTGGACACCAAAAGCAGTTTCCCAGGAACTGCAGGGACAGCGTTCCCTCAGTGCTGCGCTGCCACCAAACACATTTCCCACTGATTCAAGTTGCTGTTGGCATTGAACTGAGCAGTGACGCACTCCAAAAGCTGACTGACAGACCTCACAAGCTCCCTGTGAAGCACCAGTAGGATGGCTGCTGTCCTGACACGCGGGTTTTGGAGCCCAGGTCTTCAAGACTGAAGAGCCAAAGCAGCTAAACCCTGGTGGCTGCAGTTCAGCAGTCACTGAAAGCTTCTGATGCCTGGCAGCTCAATGCACCTTTTCCAAGTGCCTCTTACCCGTACCCTGCTTTGGATTTGCTTTTCTTTCTGAGAGAATTTCATGCCCTCCTTACCTCAGATTCTAGAAAATTCCATGCAAGGACGACCAAGACCCTGGAGAGACAGGCAGATGTCTCAAGCAAAAGGGAGCTGTAGGGCACACTAGGGAAATGTGAGGGAAGGGAGTATCTGGGAGTGCAAAACATGAGGAGAAAGCCACAAAGACAAGGGAAACCTCCAAGTAACACCATGGATCAGGACTAGCACAGTAACCAAAAATAGATCAAACCTGGTTTTGCTCCACCTTGGCTGGATGTAGCCCCCACTCACGGGATCCCAGGGTCTGACAGTGGGAAAGGATGCTCTCCTTTCTTTGAAAAGGTTTTCCTCGCCCTCTTTGTACAGAAGAACCTGAAGATGATCACACTGGACAGGGCTTTGAGCAATCTCTTGTGGTTCAGGTTCTGCTCATCAAAGCACGGGTTGGACTAGAGATCTTTAATGGCCCTTCCAACTCAGACTGTTCCATGATTCTGAGGGACTGAAACTGAAAGCATGGAATGGCTCACAGTCCCCATTTTCCTTTTCCAGTTTGTTGTCATTGGTTTGTTTCTTTTACCCTGAGAAATCCTGCCTCCTTCACCAATAGGAAGAAAACTACCTAGGTAGGATCAAACCCACATCCCTGGAGCCAATCACATGCAGGACAGCAGTATATCAACACAATAGTGTCTAAATGGTGTTCAAATAAAAGGTTAAGGAGAACATCTCCATGCCAGTAATGGGCTGGCTGTGAGCTGGAAAAAATTCCTACACTTACGTTGCTATAGGTTTGCTGTTTGGAACAAGCTCCCTCTTTCTTTCTCAGAAATAGCTGGGGTTTTTTTGGTTTTGGTTTTTTTTGTTTGTTTGTTTTAATCATCCCCAGAACAGTTGCTGAAAACTCAGGAACTTGCCATCACAAGGCACATATGATATTAAAATCTTTGTGATATAATGAAAATTTAGGGCCTTCCACTGCAAGCTCAGGCACAACTTTTGGACTTCTTTAAAAATTTTTAATAACAATCAATACCTTATGGGGAATTCAATCAGATAGAATTGGTTTAAACACTTCCAATTTGAGTCTTCATGTTTAAACTCATGCCAAGATCCCTTCCCACAGCTATACAGCATACTAGCAAGTAAAGAGATATCTGAGTGTATTCACAGCTTTTTAATGCCCCTTTGCATCCGTTAAAAATGAGTTCCCTCCTTCTGGCATTACAGTTTGAAACTGCCTATTTGATATTCTGATGGATTCATTTTTTTCTGGCTATGAGAAGCACACACAGCAACCGTGAAGGCTTTGTGCTGTGAATCAAACCAGCAGAGACTCATCACAACACCACTTCGAGATCTCTAACAGGAAGAGACAGCACACAGCAACAGCAGCTTTTCATGTTTCAGGCTCCAGGCTTGCTTTTTGTCAAGAGTTTTGGGAAACACTGGCCATACCATACAACTAACAAGGTAACTCGAAAAGGAAGAAAGCATCTTTCATTTAGAACAACTCTTGGTTAGAAAGGAAATAAAACATTTCCTGTATGTTCAGCTGCAACAAAGGTGCCAAGATGCAGCAGTAGATAATGGAATAACCTACAAGAATACATTGTTGCTGTATCCTGGAGATATTTGCCTCCCTTTACCACTGCAGGGAATGTCAGAGGCAGGAGGGAACAGGGCAGGAGGAAATCAGAATGTGATGTGAGCCAGAGCAGGAAACACCATCCAGCATCTCTAACACCACCCAGTATCAAGATACTGGTGGGGAAGGAATTCCTAACGTGCAGAAGGGACATTGCCAGGCCAGTAAAAATCCCCATTCATTGTGGCAAAACCCACCATGTCCCACTTTCTGGGAACAGCCTAAAGACACTCCATGTTTCAGAGGGTAAAGGTAAAAGTGGGCAGTGAAGTCCCAGGCTCCTACAGAAGGATTCCCTAAAGATCCCCAGCACTTTGCCATGTTTCCAGGAAAGAAGATTCCAGGGAAGATGATGTTTCCAGGCCCGGAAGATCCCTGGCCACAAAAATATTTAGTTGTTTGGTTTTTGGTTTTTTTAATAATTGGAGAGCATGAACAGTAAAATGTGGCACAGCAAAGAGGTTCTTACCTTGGGCTAAGTGCGGTGTATAGCCTTGAAAAACAGTTGAATTGTTAAGAAAAGAGATTCAGATTCTTGAGTTTTCATTCACATGTAAAGCCTTTTGTGCCTCATACTTCATAATTTTGCCTGGTCAGTTCACAGCTAGATGTCAATTGTTTAAAGGTTTAGAATGAAGGAGAGCGCCAATCTGTTTCTTAATAATTTTAGAACTCAATTTCATCAATTGTTTATAATCAAAGTCAACTCCATGGTCTCAGACTGCCCTAACTCTCATTTTAGGTCTGAATACTCAATTCATGCATGGGTGGAAGGGAACAGGATCAGAACTGATTCTAGCTGATAATGAAGATTAAGTTGATATCAGAATCCTAATTCTTTAAATAGCACTAGTTTACTGTAGAGAAGCACAGCCAGACATAAAATAGCAATGCATTTGCTTAAAAAAATTCATAGGAGTACTTTTTTCCTCTTTGCATTCCAGCTAATTTTTCTAGACTGCCCAATGCAAATCTGCCCCAACCTATGTAAACACACATTTCCACAACAATTACTAACAGCAACTGTAAATTCATCACAATCCTCTCTCCACTCTGTTTCATAAGTGCAGGGAAAGGGAGAGCTCTGGGCTGCTGTGGGCAGAGTCACCCTGTAAGACAGAACGTGGTAGTTCTGGGCAGTGTCTGTACATTCTGTGCTTAAAGCAGTCACTGCTCACACCTACTGCTCAATATTTCAGCAGAAGCAAGTTCTGCTCTGCCAATTAACTTTTTTTCCATGCATTAAACCTCCCTTTACCTTCAAGCCCAGGAAGAAATACTCCAGTGAGTCAGAACACGGGAAGTCTCACTGTAAGTGGGACTGACACGTGAATGGTGTTCTCTTTGGCAAGGATGCCACTGCCTCAATTAAGTCTCCTGAAACTCCTGAGCAGATCACACCACTGCAGACAAACAGGTCTGCAGTGCAAATCCCCAAATCCTGTGCTGGAATGGCTGCAAGATCACACTACATGACAACAACCTTTAGCTACATTTCAGCTGGAAGGTCGTGGGACAGTGACATACCAAGCATGTACTTTAAACCACTTGATAAAAAGCAGTGTCCAGAAAATTTTGATCACTTTGAGCGGTTTTACAAAAATTGGCAAACAATTGTCCCTCCCACTTATATGTTTGTGTAAGCTAAAAAACTCTACAATAAGGAGGGAAGTGAGACAGGAGGAGAGTCAGAACTCATTTGTTGGTCATACTAGAGATTCCCTCAAATTCACAATGCTCTATATTGGTGTAAATTGTCAGTATCCCGAGAGTCCCCTCCAGTTCTGTCTTTGAAACATGTTTGTTGGAAAGTTCTAATGCCCAAAAGCAGCACAGGGGTGTGCATCTTCCATCACCATCGCACTACAGCGCAATCCTTTAAAAATAACCACAACCATTTCCTATAGAATATGGAAAATATGTTGTTCTTCAAGATAAAGGATCTAAAAGCTTAAGAATTAACAGTGACATTTAGACAGACTGGGGAAGATTTTCTCATTTCACATAAAAATTTTGAATTCAGTCTTCATCTTTTCCGCCCAGAAATGTATAGGAAAAGGCTTATATTTGGGGAAAGAAAAGAAACACAAGTTAAAACGGAATAAGTTTTCCTGATTTTTATATTTTAGTTTCTTTTCTTCCATAATTTGTATGGTGAACAAAAATATTAAAAAAATCAGGCTAGCATTGTTCAGCACAAAAGGAGAGAAACAGATCACAAGACATAGGATGTGGAATATGATAGGTTTGGGGCGCAAAGCCATTTTTAAAAATCAGGTTTAACTGGCTATAATATTGTTCTCAGGCAAGTGGTCTAAAACCTAATGTTAGAAAAGTTGAATATGTAGAATTTCCAGCAAATATTATGATGAGGAAAGGACTGAAAAATGTTACTGTGGATCACTGAGGATGCCTCTAAAGGAATCACATACAAAATAAAATTTTCTTTCTTTCTTCAAGTCACACACCACTGTTGTGTATAATTAATCTAACAACCAGTCACCTGCTCTTTTTGCAGTAAGAAAGATAGAGATATAGAGAAAATGTAGGTCTAGGAACAGAATTTTATTTGATTCTAGAAAGCATCATGCATCAAATTTTTTTCTTCATGATCCTTGCCCAGCTTTGAGATGAAAGAACAGCATTTACAAAGTCAAAGGATGCAAGAGCAAGGTTAGCACCATAGGAGGAATACTCTTCTCTTTACAACTCCATTTGATAGACAGTTATAAAAGAAAACAGAAGAAAAGGAAAAAAAAAGCTAGGTGGTTAGGTGACCTTGCATTTTTATTTTCAACATCCAAGATACTTAAAGCTAAACATCAAGCTACCATGGCTCTCCTACTAATATCTAATAATTCATGTTCAGCAAAACTTGCTCTGTACATTGAGAAGTATTTAAGAGTCAAAAGAAAATTGTCACAAAGTACCAGATCATGTGCAAGACAGAAATTGTAGAAGTCCAGAAAAAGACAGGAGAGAAACCAAGGTGAGGAGTTTGTCCCTCTTCCAGTCTTTTGCAGGTATAGCTATTATGACTTACTGCAAAGGTCAAAAAAAAAAAAAATAGAAGGGATGTGTACTAGAGCTGGCTGGGATGGGAGAAATATCCTCATATTATCCTGTAATACCCTAGTTTCATGGGCCAAATATCCAGATGTTCTTAATCCAAACTCTCCCATTTCTTACCTGCAAGCAACTACAGAATTACATCAGATTTCAAATGTTTCTTTTCCGTACTTTTTCATTAATTTTCAAAATTTTCTCTGTGTGGTTCCTACTGTAAGGTTTCCAAGAGAGTGAACAGTTTTATGAACTGTCCAATCTTCCCCAAGCAGAAATTCTAGTACAGGATTTAGGAGTTTTAAATGCCACATTGTCTTACTATGTGCTCTCTTCTTAAGGCAATGGAATAATGCCTTTCAAGTACCCCAATTTTGCATCACAAATCGATTCTAAAATTTCCTTTGAAGCACCTATAATTACAATACATGTAAAATTATTTAAATTTCATTTAACTATTAACCTGACTCATTTATTAGAAGAAGGGTTTGAACTACAATTATGAGGAAGAGGCAGCTTTTTGTCTGTTTGGGAAATACATCTTTTGATTACTCCCACCTTTCAAGGTCCCATGTATAGATTTTAACAGCAATATTGAAGTAGCCTGTTAAAACAATTGCTTTGTATCCAAATCATAGAAAAAACCATTTAATCCCAAACCAGATTGTGGTGTAACCCAAACCAGCTGTATTTTCCAGATGAATAACCATTAGCACTTGAACACCTATTGCAGTAAACAGTTTAAACACTGAACTACCCAGAGGAGTCTTCACAGCCCTGAGTGCTATATCACATCACCACCGGGAGAGGAAGGAGACTCTGAACTTTTCTTTCTCTTTCTTTTATTTATTCTTGGACTTCCAGCACTGCACATCAGATAGCCAGGGTCTTCCTCTCTCCTACATGAGACTGTAGAAATACAACGCGCTTTCTCCGCTGTCCTCGCATCGACAAATCACAGTCACATCCCACAAACCCTTCACGTGAGCAGTTCCTTCCCTCTGGAAAAGCATCTCTCCTCTCAAGGGTTTTGGCTAATGCTTCTGGCTTATAAAATATTAAGTGCAATCAGTAACACTGAGGGTTTATAATGGGCCCCTTGATTGTATTTTCCGTGCACACATTTACATCAGGCACATGAGTTATATAAAATAGTTTGGAGTACAAAAATATGGTTATAACATAGGAGTACGAAACAGCACATAATTAGAACAGTTTTATTACCATAATACCAATTTATATACAGACCCCCAAATTAAGGATTTTTTTCTTTTTTTAATTCTAAGTGTTCTTCCCAAATTGACAACTGTAGTGTACACTCTAAAAACTGCAAATTAACAACACAGATCTATTTTAACCCCTACATTGTCTATGCAGTCTGCACCAATCCTCTCTCTTCCACACGAAAGTGTATTATAAATAATCTCACAAAATGTCACATATGTTTTATTGCACATTGTACATGCCAATATTTAAAAGAAAGGCTCAAACCTTTCACTTGATAACTAACTGTTTAAATAACTAGCATTTACTTGTGTTATGAATACTATTGCATTTTTCAGGCTCTAATCTTAACTCATAATTTAAAAGAAGAATAGCAGAACAGAAAATATGCCTTGAACTTTATAGCTTCTGTGAAAAAAAAGGAAGAGCTTCTTTAATTCTGCTGATCTCTACTTTATAAAGTCATTAAAAACATCTGACCTAATTAAAAATGCTGTTTCAAAATTTCCGTATGTTTTACTATAAAAGTATGCATGTAGCTGCTTGTGCAATCATCTACTCCTTCTATTTTGCAGAATTACATGTCTCTGTGCTGTACTGACAGAAAGGTTGAGTTACACAGGTCCTAGTGTGAGCTACAGGAATTGTTTCATCAGCCTCTGTTCTGCTGGTCTGCACAGGGGCAGGACATGAGGAGCCTGTCAGATACCTGGACAGCTTGGGATAAAAGGACACCAGGCACAAATGGCCACCCAGCACCAAGGCCATGTATAATTCCTGTTAAGCACATCTCTACACTAAGGAATACGACTAAGTTATCATTAATATGTGGGTTTATGATATGCTGCACTAAAATACGGCTGCTAAACAAAGAGAATGATTGGTTGTATGACAGATATGTGCCATCTGGTAAAAATGCCTCACTGGATAAAAATCTGCATTTTGAGGGTTAAAACTCTGGCATGAGCAAAAAGATTTCAAAGTCGATTGATCAAACGTTTTGCCAAGGGTTTCTAAAGCTATTAGCCATCAACAGCTCCAGAAAGGGATAAAAATAGCAAAACCAAACCACTAAAATTGCACTATTACAAAGAAACAAGTCCATGAAAGGGAGAGTCACCAGCTGCAGTTAAGGGACAGCCACTTCGAGAAGCCGATTGTTTTTTCGCTTGCAAGTTGGGATGTTGCCATTTTTCTGGCTGCCTTGTATGAACTTCACACACACTTTGTCTTGTTTGAACTGGACCAGGAACCTAAGAGAGGGAATAGTAAAAATTTTAGTTAAGTGTGGAGAGGAAAAACAAACAAGACACATGAGGAGCAGAAGCCTTTTCCTGTTGATTCTAAGCATCACTCCAAAAGATGTAATTTTCAGCTCTGTATTGATAATACAGTTGGGGAATAAATAAAAAAAGGTTATGGTACGGCTAGAATCTCCTTCAGGTTGTATCTCTTAATTATTGCTTTTTGCCTATAACTGTGGACATTTTACAAGTTAGTTTGCTATTCCTTTAGAAAAAAAAAAGCAGTTTGAAACAGAATTCCTCAGGTACAAGAAATGCAGCAAAGACTATTTCCAACTACTTCACTGTCCATCAAACGGACTTCTCCATTTTCATGGAAGCTCAATACTTCTGTAGCAGTATGAGGAGTTCTCTTTTTCTGATTTATGCTTAATTTAGTACATCTGGTATTTTAGCAGCTCTCATCTGTCTAATCCTTAGTTAGCTTTTCTAGCTCCCTGCTCGGCAACTGCGAAAATTCACTTCCTGCCCAGAAATCTCCAAATTTAGACATTTTCTACAGTTCAGAATAAATTAATCTGGATTTGACTCTTCACTTTTTACTGGAAGGGAAATTTCACTGAATGTGGAGAATTGCCTTTAAAAAAAAACCAAAACAACACCACAGAAAACCTGCTCCTGTGGAGCCTCAAACCTCTTACGGATCTGGATAGCGAGATTAAAATCAATCAGCAAGGCAGTGCTGCCTCTTGGCTCACATGCAGTGGTTGCTGACCTAAAAAGTCCTTTGTAATACAGCCGATTTTCCCTTTTAGCATCCTTAAAAAGTCCTCCAGCAGAGGCCAAAAACTTCAAAGAATTTGCTCTGCAGCCGGAAACCACAAATCAAGCTGATGGCAGAGCTCAGGGGAGGAAGTGGCCTCTGCTGTGCCGAGCTGCCCTTCGGTCCTGCTTTCCTGCACAGCCCAGGCTCTCAGAGCTCAGGCTCCCAGCCATGCAGGCACCCCAAAAATGTGTACAGCTCTTACAGCCATTGTCTCATCACAAACACTGCATCTTCCTACACCCACTGTTCGATGTTATGCATTTGAATGGTTTGTCTCTTCCTAAACATAGCCCTGCATCAACAGCATTCTTGTATCAGCTCTCTTCCCAAAAGGCAGAGTAGTCAAAATAAGGCCACATTTTCTCCTCAATCCTTGGCTGTGCTTGTGTCTAAACTCTAGCAGGGAGAAGACTCCTGCTTCACCATCAACAGAGATAGGACTGCAAACAGCTTAAAATTATTTATTCTGGATAAACTCAATAGCAATATACACATGAATGTTTTTAATCTTCAAGAGAAGAAAAGAAACCACATCCCAAAAAGCAAGACTCCCTGAAAGCAGGCTATTTTCCAGACCTAAGGCAAGCAGGCAGTCCAGACTAGTGCAATGCATGCTTAAACTTTGCTTTAGTAGTTTATTCCTTTATAGCCCCGCCTTAAACTAGAAACTTACTGGGGATAGCCACACTTTTAGAGATTAAAAAACACATACTTGAGAAAATTAAATGATATCTCATAACAGAACAAAGGAAAATAGCAGATTTTATTTTCAAGGGAAGAGCAAAATCAGCCTTTTAATAAATCCTAAATCTGAACCGGTACAAACTGTACTCACTACCATGACTCTAGAACACATGGAGTATGGTGCAGCCAGATAAGAAGGTTCCATTTTTGCCTACAGGAAATTTACTTCACCACTGTTAAAGGGTTCCAAATTTTCTTCTTTATTTAAAGTGAATACACCCACAAAATCAACATTACTGAAAAGAGGGGCCACATCACAGAACAAAAGTGGCACATGACAATGGTGGACTAAGTGGGAGACTCTTACTCAGCAAACTTTAGGAGTTCACATGCACACACAAACACCTTTATTCCATAGCTAAAAACACCACAAGGGCAGTCCTTATTTAAGGCCAAAATATGAAACTGTACCAAGCGGAAAGAAACACTATTTTGAGATGCAAATTTTTCATCAAACAAAGCTTTTTACCAACCAAAAAATCCCAAAAAACAATAGGTTGTTACACCTTCACAAGAGAGAAGATAGAGCTTCATAAACCTACATTGGATTGGGGAGGGCCTTTGTGTTCTTCTTGGGTTGTTTTCAGAAGAATTTGGCACCTAGTGTCCACTCTAATCTATAAGTATCTCATAGTATTCTGTGAACATTTCAGTCACATGCAAAATTGTTCTCTCAAATGTAGTAACTCTTGATTATTTCTACAGCAGCAATTCTGCTTCACAGCTCTATTTGAAACTACTTTAACAAAAGCACATTTTCTGTAATGAATTTCAGAGACATAAAAGCCAAAATGAATAGTATAAATGAGTGCACACTGAAAACTGGATCCTTCTTTACAAGTATTCTGTCAAGAGAAAATGCGTATTAGCTACACAACGTTTTGTTATTCTGACACTAGATACTTGACTTTTTAGCATGCTGCATTGAAGCAAATATACTCTTAAGTAAACAAGAAACATACTCATCAGATATCTCAATGTTAAGCTTCTGTTTGGTTTGGCTGAGAGTAGTGCGGTAAAGTTTAGTGGCCATTTCAATAAGGTGGTCGCTGCTGAGCAGGAAATCTCCTTTAGTAGCAGCTTCTGAACCCTGAAACAGGAAGGAAAGCAGTTAGGACTACCAAAACCTTGAGTATGATGAAATGGCAGCCAGGTAGGAGGGTTTACAAGGAGTCTTCTCTTCCTGGTTTAAGGAAACGACAATCTTTTGTCTTGTAAATTAAATAGGGATTGCAGTGCAGTGTTTAGGCTCGAAATACCATTTGTACCCAAATAATCTACATATCAGGTGAGAAAGGTAAAAAAAAAAAATCCCTTCTGGCCATCGAGGAGGGTTATCTTCACTTTCCTACAAAACTGTAGTGTTTCTGAATCCCTTGTCTGGATACACCACAGCAAGCTTCCAATACTTGCGGAAAGGAACAAAAGCAAATTACCAACACCAGGATTAGGATGATGGCAGTGAGTATGAAAAGACACTGTATGTAACAGTCTTCAAATCCATTTAGGCTAGAATACAGATGCCAGCTTAATGATTTTACCAGAGCAATGAAGCAGTGCATTAAGGCAAATATAGCACTGAGCTAAGTTCTTCAGAACTGGGTGACAAATTAACTGTGCCTCAATGTGGACTTCTTGGCATCCCATAAATAAGAGAGAAATATTCTACCAGTATATGTAAGGAAAACACTGGCACAACGTACCTGAACCATAAGTGGAAAACTCTGATCCTGAAGAGACTGCAGTGAAACATGAAGTCTGATTTTCACAGTTAAATGGTCGTTCATAATGTAATAAACTGTTCTCATTTGGCTTCAGTAGCTTTAAACCAAAGTTTTTTTCAGGCATGCCAAAGTTCAAAAAATTTATAAGCCCACAAGCCAACCCCTATGGTTTAATGCTACAAGATAATTAACAAACAGGTTTTACCTTACTGCACATAAAACAGTTATACTATTGTGTGATGGACTGGTAACCAACCTCCTTGAGGTGCACTGCAAAGAATCCATCATTTTGGGAGCTCATGGAGACTTTGGTAACATCTCCCAGTGGAACCTCTGACTTGATAGTCCCAGATTTTTGATCCGCAAGAAGAACGTTATTTTTGGTTAATAAGAAAATCCTGGACGCAGCCTGTGAAAATGCAAAAATGCAGATCACTGTCTACATCAAGAGAGAATTGTTTTTCATCAAGCACCTACTAAGACTCCAAGGAGTTCACAGAGTTAAAAAGCTTGGCTCACATTAGCAAACGTGAACATTTGATGTTCAGTAAAAGCTGTAGATCAGTTAAAATCAGGTCAAATTTTTTTATGTGTCTAATTATAGACTGAGAAGCTTAGCTCATTTTGGCTCATATGCTTAGGTATAAACAGTTCCTTTAATTACTGGCTTACAGCTGTAAAATTCAGAAAGTGAAACTCTAAAACTGTGCAAGTCAGGATAACCTCATTTCTCATGCTCTTTAAATCTCCGGGAAAATCATCACACACTAAGTCTCTATATTGGTCATTATTCACCAAAACTATGATGTAGAGCAACACAAATCACGTAAGTACTTTTCAGAGTTGTGTTCTCCTCCCTTTATCTATTGGAATTACCCTTTAGGAGGATAAGCATTTGTATTTTCAAATGACAAATATTTTTAAAGCATGAAATGTGTGTTCTTAAATTTGTTTTAGAAAATAGTAAGGAAGAGAAACAAGAACTTAATGCACATACAGATTTTTCTCTTGTAAACTTTTAAAGAATAAAATCTTTATTAGAATTAAGAAGTAGCTGCCTTAAGCACACAGAACCATAGTTCATTAGTATTTTTTTTTAATCTTGAGAGCTGTAGCCTATGCAACTACAGGAAAGATACTGTCTTCACTTAATTAGTTTCTTCTAAACCAGAAAATTAACTTGGTATCAACAATGACAACCTAATTTCACTCCTACAAATGAATAAATGACATCTACATCTGAGAAGTTGAGATCTACTATTTCTAATATTTAGACAGATATGGTGAAATCAATTAAGCTTACTAAGGCAGAATAATACTTCCTGTTTTAAGAAGTATTATTTAAATGCAAAATGTGTTCTATGTCAGCAGAATAAAAAGGTTACCCACCATATTTAACAACTTTATTCAAATGACACAAGAAACTTGTCTCTTCATTCCTAAGAGCTTTGGAAGACGGGCAAAGCTAGCAGAGTATGCCACTGATAATTTTAAAAAATAAGATGTGATAATCAGAAGCTTGGCTGACAGCTTGGACTTTGAAAAGTTAAGTTTTCTAAATACTTGAATAAGATATTCTCTAAATGTTTATTTTCTTTAATTGGTGAATAGCAGATCATAGCTAAGTACAGAGACTACATTTAGTTGTGACACAATACAGTCTGTTACCAGTTGATGAGATACCTATTTTGCTTGGAAAAGTCACTAGAAACTACAAAACAAGATTTTAGTAATCCCTATGTAAATTTAAAAGAGGTGTTTAAAATCACCAAGTTACAAAAAACCATTTCCAGTCCTGCCCTTAAAAATACTCATTATTTAGAAAATCCTCAGACTATTACGAGTCTCACTTTCAATGTATTTACAACAAAAATTATTTACTCTTCTGGATAAATCAAATCCATGTGATTACCTTCCCATTGGCTCTATTGATCTTATTCACAACTTCTGCAATAATGATCTTCTCATCCACGGCATCTTTGAGTTTTTTGTACTTGGGGTTCTCGCTGATCTCCAAGTAAGCCCCTTGGAAGGGCTGCCCAACACTGCCCCAAAGAAAGGCAAAGCAAACATGAGTTAAACATGAACCTCAGGGAAGAAGCAGACCTGACACCGTCCCAGGCTTTATGAGGAGATGCACCAAATACAATTTTCAATGATGGTGAATGAAGAGAAAGTTATCACCCAAGACAGAATAGGATGGGGTTTTTCCTTGCTCCGGAGGCATTTTCCAATTAAAAGGGCCAAATTGCTTTGGATATCAGACACTGGAACATCCTTGCATATGCAGCCAACTGTGATTTGAAATTACCCAGGAAGAGTCTCTGGGACAACAGAAAATAAAACCCCAGTAGGACTGACCCACTGTTGATACTGACAGGCAGGACTTCAGTGACAGACAGGAACTTGCCTTCAGGATCTGCTGTTTGTGAATGTGTAGCAGCTCCTTGTCAAGATCTGCTGCACTTGCAAATTTCCCCATCTTTATACACCTCAGGGTGTTAAAATAAAGGCTTCACTACAGGCCAAGAACAGATGAATAGTCGCTGCTTGCTTTGTTTGGAAGTCACTTTAAAAACGGTGATTTAACTACAGTCAAAGCATTAATGCAAAGCTTTGCCAAGACTGGAGCCCAAGAGAAACCAATACATTATGTGGAACAGCACTGCCTTTGCAATTGCATCTCTGGCACACAAGAGAGATGGGAAAGAAGAGGAAGGGTACTGGAATTTTAGTACCCACAAGTCCTTCTCTCTCCTTAAATGATTATACCACAGACAGAAAATTAGCCACGTCCTATGAACCATTATCATACTAATTAATCAAAAACTTTATACAGCAATTTTCTCTACCCTTAGGCCGATTTAAAAAACCCAACAAAACAACAGTAGGAGCTAATCAGCTCTGAATACCAGGCAAAAAGAGATGAAAATGTTTCTAAATGAATGCAGGGTAGGGAAAGCATTCCAACTTTCCACCATGTTGGAGCTTTGGGGTTTTTTGGTTTTTATTAATTAGCATTATGAAACCATAATCATCAAAACAGTAGATTCCCTGTGGATTTCATCCCTGATCAAACAATGACGAGTTATAGCTAAAACTGAAATGAATCAGCAGTTCCTCTGTCACATATACCACTTAAGAATGTCTTGGATAAAAATTACTTATATATATGTATATATATATG